>JAYEVE010000404.1:0-90082 GCA_036346375.1 Guadua angustifolia | reverse complement strand
GGTGCAAAGGGTTCCGTAGGCAACCACTCGTGAGTCGCCTGATTCGCGGTCGGAATCGGCCCAGACATGTGCTCGTTCGCCGTAGCCGATTGGGTATAGGCACCAAGCGATATCGAAGGCAATAGCGTAGCCGACGGCCGGGTTTTGCAGCCACGAGATATGCATAGTAATCGAGTGAATCCATCGGATTGTTTCAGCACTGGGTTGAGTCGGCATTGCGGAATTGCCGATGCCGATTTAACCGCCACGTTAGTTGGTGCCCTCACGAGGCGGATACGCCGGAAGTTGTTGCAATGGTTCTAACAGACTTCCGACGTGGCCAACTCTTGAGCGATTGTCTTAACGCCGCTTTTCTATCATCGGCCCCAAAGTTGTGACCAAGGCCGATGATTGGTTGATCGGCGCATAATGTACCGGACGCTCAATCATAGAAGATAACTCGCCCGAGCCGACATGTATCGACTTACCGATCGGTCTGGTTTGTTGGTATCGCCGATAGGGTTGAGCGTCCGGAGAGCTGTTTTTGGATAACCCTCGTCGGGTTTTTGGTAGCAACAAGATCATCTCCTCGAAAGCGCTTTTTTTCTTCGATCTCACTACACCATGACCCAAATATAACGACAAAGATGTCCGCCGGCAAAAGGGCATATATAACATCGCTTGGCTCGCTTTGTGAAGGATTTACCGACAGATGATGCCTGTCGGGGAAAGACTCTGTCGTTAAAGACCTTTTGTCGATAGACAAAACATTACCGGCTGCACGATTTGTCCACGATACTACACTTTTACCGATGCATAAATCTTTACCGACAGACATATCTTTACCGATGACAAATCTTTGCCGACAGACGCTTTTGCCTCGAAAATGCTATTTGTCGACGACGCTTTTGCCTCGAAAAATGCTATTTGCCGATGCACTATTAGACAAAGATAGTGTATACCATTGCAAACAACATATTTTTGTATGCATGAATCAAGAATATACATGTCATATCATTCAGATTTCAGAATTTTTTTACCATACATTTCGACACATGGAGAGAAAACATAAATGATCATTCAGATTTCATTCCTTATCATAGACTCATAGTCCAAAAGGTCACATGAATGCATTACACAGATATATGATCATTCAAGAACAACACTAATTGTCCAAAAGATCACATATAATTACTAGTAATGTAACTAATTGTCCAAAAGATCACAAGGGCTAGACCTCTCTTTAACATGTCACTAATTGTCCAAAAGATTAGTCCATCTATATAACTAGTGGCTATACACTAATTGGATTTCCAACACTTCACAAAAAATTCCTTTCTAGAAGCACTGACAACATCATTCCTCGACACCCCGTAAGTTCCTTTCAAGAGCACCGATGGTCTCACTCCTGCACACCCTCGTAAAAGAATAAGTGATATGGTTATGAGACAAAGCAATGATGGTCATAACAAAACATTTTAGGACACCGCTATCACCGAGTCGAGAAGAGATTAGCTAAACAGCCAAAACAGGGTAAACTAACAGACTAAACAAAATGACTTCCTATTTAAGCCCTTTAGAGACTCGACGACTTTCATATCGACAAGCATTTCTACCAAGCTAAGGACAAAACACCATTCCAGAGATCAGCAATCACACACTAATAGCTTGTGCCTTTTTCCGATCAGAACAGGGAATAGCAACCTCTTGATTTTGCAAAGCCGATGAACTCTAGTGAAGGAATACTCCCAGAGCAAGCAGAATCACCCTCCTTCATACATCATCGATTTCCACGATCACAAGCAAACAAAAGACCTCCAGATTTTGTTGAGTCTACTGATCTGACATATATATATATACTCCTACATGTGTACTGGGGCCCTTGGGGGGGAAAAAAACTGATCTTCAATAGAAATATACAAGAAGCACCCACTGTGTACACCTCCCCTCCACGTTAGAAATATACAAGACATACAAAATTCCAAACGGTTTTGATATTTGTAACTTGCCTGATTCTTTGTTAACTCTAAGTTGATTTTGTCATGGCAAATGGATTAGCTCTAATACACATGTATATATATGAAAAGACATGCTCGTCATGGAATGCAACAGAGAAAACAAGAGTTAGCTAGTATAACTTAAATCAACGAGAAAGCAAGCTGAAAAATGCATATTGTGTAGTGATATCAAGGCACATATACCCTAATCAAGTTAAAACTTAAAAGGAAGAGGAATACCATTGGATGAAGCATTTGCCTCTAGACCAAAAAAAGAAGCATCTGCTTATTTATCGCACGGTTGAATTAGAGGAATACCATTGGACAAACTACAAAGGAAGAGAATTCAGAATCTAATAGAGGAATACCTTTCTCGCTTAGCACCGATGGTCTCACTCAGCACACCCTCAGTAAAAGAATAGGTGATATGGTTATAATCAACAACAAAGAAACTATTAGAAAATCAAATTTTTCTCAAATCACAATTATCTTGTGAATGTACTATCTCCATCACCAAATCATATAGGCATCATCATCATCATATAGGCAAACTTAAACATATAAAAAAATCTCGAACTATCGTGCCTAAACCCCACGATATATACGGCAAATTTTCATTGTGTAGGTACTCATATGGATTAAGTTGTGTAATCCACTCAATAATTCGTAAGATTTTAGTATGAACTCCACGTCTACAACACTGAATTCAGTGAGCTCAACATATATATATATGGTCCCTTTAACTTATTCTCTTTCACCAATGCACTCAACCAGACCGAAATAGAATGATCCAGCTGCCATGCCAATGCTCTTGATTCAAAGTTAAATGTTGCAGAATCAACATATTATCTTCCAGGATGAGGCCTAATGATAACATAGTTTATGGAGAATGTAGGTCTGTTGATAGAGTTTTAATGGATTCTGCTCAAACAAGTAATTCTTTTGAGCGAAGAAGAAACAGCTATACCTGTGCCTTGGAATGAGTTAACTTCTTGGGAGCTTTCAGCTGCCATTGTCAACATCACAAAGTTAGCATTTGAAAGTTACCTAAAGCATAAATGTTACATTTCAGCATAGTGACAACTACAGAAAAATATTCAAATGACTAATTAAGAGCTGGGATTAGAAGTCAAAGAAAATAACCAAGCTTTCTTCACTGCTTGAGGCTTCATGGTTTCTTCTTGTGGCTGCATTGTTCATTGAAGGCATACTTGGTGTAATTACAGTGCTTTAGTAGTTGTTGACTTTCCTATCCTCTGCCTAAGTGATCAATTGATGTTACTCCTCCATTAGGCAAGTAAACCAATCAAGACTACAAAGCAGCAGAAGGGGTAAAGAAATGAAGGTCAATAAAGTAGCCGAACCTCCAATTAAAGAAAGCATGAGCAAAGAAGCCAGTGGCAAATAGATTCTCAACCTCCAAGACTCCATAACCCTATCTCGTAATGTAAATCCAAACAATTGACCTTTGCAAGTGCTTTTTTTAACTCTCCTCCTTTTGTTTTAAATATTGTAATCATCACACAACTTAAGCACCTGCCCCATCAGTACTCTGGACCATCATATTACAATTAATGAATGGACGTCATCACTTCCAAGCATAGGATACAATATCTTGTTTGGTTGACAACTGATGTAGCAAAATGAAAAAGAAATGAAAATGAAGAGGAAAGCAGGGAAGATGAAGCTACAGTGTTTTAAGTTGATCGAGCAGCGGCTTGGTCGGGACGATCAGCTCCGATTTTAGTGTTGGTAACATAGCATAATTGTATTGCTTAGTAGTACTTTTAGTAATAGCTGACCTGGTTTGATTACATCCTGTTAGCTTATATATACGTGTCTTTCCTGTTTCCTTGACTTCAAGAGCACAACCATATAAATTGATTTGCAAACATTTTGTTAGGAAACCTGTTTCATAGATTAGCCTTTTCCTTGTTTTTATTTGGAAAATGTACGAGCCTCAGTATTCACTTTACTAAGCCTTTTTTTGGAAAGAGGAAAGAAATCAAGAATTCTATTCATATGTAATATATGTGTTATTTATCTTTGTTTTAAGAAATAAGAAAATTGACCTTTTATTTGCTTATCTTTATTTTCTTGTCTTCCCCGAGTTATTACTATTGTGATGGCACTATGTTCAAATTTACCTAATTTTTACCTCGAGTTATTACTATTGTGATTGGCTCGTCCATACAAAAAAGACAACGATCAAGTTCTACCGTCTTAGCTCCAACTATATGCGTGTTTAGTCATCCATATCCTCCTTAAACAAAAACAGCCATTGGCCTAACTAAACCATGTTTGTTACTATAATCATTGTACAATCATATTCATTCTCCGGGCTATGACGAACGGATCACCCGAGAATGACAGAGAAATGCGATGTTGACTGGTATAAGACTTCTTGCTTTACAATGCACTCCACTCAAGTATAAAAGCACCATGCACCTAGATTACTCAAGATAGAATTCAGTTACTCCATATCTTCAACCATCTCAAATATCTTCACCAGCTTTACTCAAATATACAAAGAAAGGATCAAGTTGTTCCAAGGCACAAAGATCAAAAGAGGTGTTAACGTAAGTAAACTATCCTATTTCCTCAACTCTCTATGATATTTTGATGAAGCCAAACCCGATCCTAGGGGGCAAAAGTTTTGTTTCTTTCTTGTAAAGAAAACAATCAATAGACTTCTTTTCCAAGTGTAAAGATAAAGAGCAGATTGTTCAAGTAATGTATGGGCAAAATCATACCGAGATAAAATAAAGTTCGAAGAAAAGCAATAGGAATTATCTTATCAACGATAATTGGAGATGTGTCCTCTTTCTTGGAAAAATATGACAACTTTTCACTATATTGGCATATTAAAGTTAGGCATCCGCAAATTGCAAAGCTTTCGTAACCAAATTTAGCAAAAGGAATGTTTTTGTTATCATTGCATTGCATCCATTCAATACCGAAGCGATGGAAGACAAAGCAAGTGATGCATACTATAAGTCGAAAGCAATCCAAAAGCTCAAATCCAATCTTATGTCTTTGATGGTAAGGATAGCTTCTCAATATATAGTCACTTATGGATGTTCTCATGGACCCAAACAATATTCGGTATGTAAATGGTGAAGACTCTCTCCACAAGATTGTTGATAAGGATATATTTTATTGCGCTTATCGAGCAAGCGCTCCCAAACTAGAATCGATAATGCTTTTGAGCAAAAGAATGAAATAGCAAAAGCCGTGGAGGAGGAGCTTGAGAAGGCTATGTTTGCTTATGGTTATGAGATTGTGCAGACACTCATTGTTGATATAGAACCGATGAAAAAGTTAAAAGTGCTATGAATGAAATTAATGCCGCAAGGCAAAGAACAAAGTTATAGTTGATGGTCTAAGAGATAGTGTGCTCGGCTTCTCGGGAATGTGCTCGACTTCAGCTAAGGACATGATGGACTTAGTTCTTCTCACTCAAGACTTTGACACCATGAAAGAGATTGGTGCAAGATCCAAATCTTCAGCAGCTTTCCTCCCACATGGTCCTCGGTGTCATGTAGACGCTTGCGGTCAGATTCGTGATGGATGTCTTCAGCATCCTCTCGTCAAGCAAAGTGATGGATTGCATCAAATGCCTGAACCCAAGTGTACAACATTTGGATTGGTGAGGTTATTCCTACTGGTTTTCCATATATGAATAGTCCTTTAAATGATTGAGAATTTTGTGTGAGCTTATGAGATATTTATCAATCTTGTAAAATGGTCATTGTAGTATGTCGGGCTTGAGTCAATCGCACCAACAAACAAATTCATGTTTTTTGTAAGTTGTAACTAAAAGTGATTTAAGTTGCTAACCAAAGTGAATCATGTTTTTGGGTAACAAAGATGCAATTATCCTTCTATTAGTTTTCGAAGATATCCAAGGAGAAGAATGTGACTACGTAAAAAATTCAGAACTTTTGTATCTAGAAGTCCGGACGATTATTCCTTCCTTTGAAGACCTATGAAGTGTGAGAGATCGCTTGTTTAATTCGTGTTGACAAATCAAAAGTTAGGAACTCAAAAACTATAGTGAGGGGTACTAAAGCCAAAAAAATGATGAAGAACATTGGGGCCTCCTCCTCCCTAAAGATTAATATACACAAAAAGGAAAAGAAATCTTTAGTAATTTCTACCGAAACCTTTTGCCTCGGTTTGATTAATTTGGTTGGCATTACAAGAGCGTAACCAGAACAAAATTTAGCCCAAACTTTGTTAACCCTAAAACTGTAGAAGGGCAAGAAGAGGCGCAATTTAGGGATCTAACTTGACGGGAACGCATCGAAGAAGGGCAAGAGCAAGATCCGGAATTACCTCCGCGTTGCTTCTCTCGTGGTGGCGACGCAGAACGCCGACAAGGCACCAGAGAGTACGAGACACGGGTCCGCAGCTGCGGCCGAGACGCTGCTTTGAGGCGGCGACGATGCTGATTTAGATGAGCCATTGAGGTGGGAGCCGAATCCGCCGGATTCGGGACCTTGAGGGGACGACCGCGAGGCGGAGTCATAAAAGAACCCTAGAGGCGGCGATTGGGGGTTGGGGCGGCGGCACTGGGGCAGAACTCATGCAACTGGGGCAGTTAGGGGCGGAGCTGGTGCGGCGATTAGGGGCGGGCGGCTGGGGCGAGCTCATGCAACCGGGGTAGCAGGGGTGAGCTGGGCGGCGATTACAGGCCGGGGCGGAGCTGGTGCGGCGATTGGGGGTTGGGGCGGCGGGCTGTGGCGTGAAAGGGGCGGAGCTGTATACGCTTTCTTGTGAGACGATAGGGATTTTGGCGATTCAGGCCGGGCGGAGTTAGGGTAGCAATGGGCAAAAATTTCGTCCAACCGCGCAAGTTGGGGAAAGTAGCGATTTAACTTCACTTCAAGGCCAAGCGGAACATTTTCGGCGGATGCTTTTTTTCGACAGACCGATTGACCGCATAAATACTACTACCGGCGCATGCATGCGACCCAATAAATTATCGCTTTTACCGATGCATCGCTTTGTCCGCATTTAAACGAATTATCGACATATAATCACCGTAAGGAATTACCGGCGATCGCTCGACATTGAACATCAACCTTTCCCGACAGAAGTCTGTCGCTATATTTGGGTCATGGTGTAGTGTCTCTTATCGCTGCTCAGGAGTCAAGTCCTCCATTGTGGCGGTGATGATCGCCTCTGTGCTGACGTCGGCGGGAGCGATGGACTTGTTTATGCTCATCCCGTAGATTGGTTCTTTGGTCCCACCGCATGCCAAAATGTGTTGACACCAAAACGCGGACGAGGGTTTCGCCCGCAACACACCGCATTTAACGCCGGTTCGTGGTTGCGCGAAGCGTACCGACGGACTCGAACAATCGACAAGGGGAACGTGAATCGTTAAGGCCGCACCAAAGTGCCGGCCACCTTAGATCGACGGCCACAAGCCGATGGAACGTAGGGTAGCAACTAGCCGATGAAGGCTAGCCGAAGGGTAAAAGGCGATAAACTCGAGAAGGCGATGCAAAAAAAAGAGCAAATCAGACTCGATAGGAGTCAACGAAGAACAATAATCGGCGCGCGCAACTCAGATATTCGACGAAGATCGTACAAGACTTGAGTACAAGACTTGAAGAGGGATTGTTCTAATCTAAACCTAATGTAGAATGTAAAAAGTAATGTGTAAATTTGTGGGTTGGCTCTGGGTGTCCTTTCCTCTCGCCTCTGGACCTCTTATATAGCACTCGGTCCGAACGTATCCTTCTCGGTTTCCTCAATCACCCGTATCGGCCTCAATCTCTCCTTACCATGTAAAGCCCGATCGTATCCTTCTCAATCTCCTATCCGCCAGATTGACTCGATTTCCTTGGGATCGAGGCTTTCCAATCCGAAACCGCATCAGCTTGCTATAACCGACATATCCCTTGCCAAAACTGATTTCTACGACATCAGACCTGCCAAATTTGGGTGCAAACATATGCCCCCCAATTTTGGGGTATGTTTAAACATGCCCCAAAATTACATGTCAAATCGGCTTTCCAACCGCGCTTCTCTTGGTAAAATGTCATCCCGTTGCATCATCTTTTACTTTCGAGACCACCGCTGGAATATCTGCACTCATGAATCCTTCTACGGCTCATGCGTGGTACCGCCCATCTTCCTTGCTTGCTTTTACACATGACGCTGCCTTTGCTTTTCCCGGTCGGCCAAGCAATTCTTGTGTCCGGCGCTGGAGTTGATGCCTCTCAGATCGGCTTCCTCGGTACGGATCTCTCATTTTGTACCTCTTGTCGAATTTTAAGCTCTTCTTTTGGTTTAATTATCTTGGAGTGCTTGCCTTCACGGTCGGCCTCTGTGATCTATGTTTGAAGGCTCGAAAATTGGATGTTATCGCTTATCTAGCGCATGTAGCTCTTTTGTTTTTTTTTGTTTTTTGTTTTTTGCAAATCTAGCACCCCATGCATACATTTGCAAAAATGACCCCTTCACCTACCGCGGAAGCCGTGATAGATGACACGTGTCCTCTGCAATGAGGACACGATCTTGTGCTACGGGAGCGCTGGAGGATGCCTTCCACACTATCTAGCTTGGAGGCAGTGAAGAAAATACCTTCCATGCTACCCAGGCGTGGTAATGAAGAAGATGTCTTCACGCTACCCACTGTTGTAATGATAGAAGAAGATGCCTTCTATTCTACCTAGGCGCAGCAGAAGAAGAAGATGCCTTTCGGCTACCCAAAGTGGCACCAAGGTCTCCCACACTCACGCCTGCTGCCACCCCACCCACACCTGCACCCACCCTACCCATGTTGCCGTGGAGCCACCTAATTTCCGTGTTTCCAAAAGGATAGAGGCACATATCACATCACGCTTTTCATGGTGAGGAGAGGGCCATTTTGCAAATGTATATACAAAGGATTAGTTTTGCAAAAAAGTCAGAGGAGCATGATAAGTGATGATTTCCAAAATTTGAGTGTTATTTAGCCGTAAAACATTCAAATTCTCACTAGACACCCCTTTCGCTTTTTTTGTCTTGTAACTCGCTTGGAGTTTAAACTTGAAAGGTGACGCAATACTTTTGAACTTTCTTGAAAATTTTCATGTTGATTCTTTATCAATCTAGAATTGTTTTCAAGTTTTCAAGAAGAATGCACTGTGGCTGTTTTAGAACACCTTAGAATGATTTCATGATATACTATAAGATTCAATGGCGAGGCAAGTAAGCACCACTCTGTTCCAATCATACCTCCCCGAAAATGTGCACGACGAGGAGGGTGGAGAGGCCGGAGGTTCGACGCACGGAGCAATGGAGGATCACCGCCGGAATGGCCGGAGGTCGAATGGCAGTGCAGCAATGAGGATCACCGCCTCGAGCGCCGCAGCGGATTGGCGGAGCAAATGGGAGGATCGCCTGAGCGGCCGGTCTTGCCGGGCAGTAGGGGAGTCAGAAGCTGCCAAAGAAGCGCCATTATCTCGGCAGAGCACAAGTTGGAGTCTTGAGGGCGATGATTGTCTCGCACCGGTCACTTGTAAGGGTATTTATGCGCCTTAGATTTCAGAGATGTCAACGAGCTACATTACTCCGCCTCCGGCGATCGAAGAATCACGCGATTCATATCATTTTTCGTAAGAAAGCGTCGTCCATATTACTATCTCAAATCAACCTCGAAATGTCAAACCTTTCAAAGACCATGTGTTGTCTAGCATCGCACGATTGACGATACAGTGCAAGTATGAGCTGTAAATAATATATGAGGGGGCCATCAAACAACCCCAATATATATAGTATAGTAGAAATTTCAAAACAAAGGTAAAGCTTACATGCTTGAGTCTATAAGACATTCTCCACAATCACCAAAAAGGTAAGTCTAGATGATATTATTCACCAAATTTGTATTATTTGTGTTCTCATGATATAGTGCAACGAGTTTTAGTTCTTTTTGCAGTCGCTTTGTTCGCCTCATGACCCATCTAAGCAAATATATATTGTTGAATTTTACATCACCATTTGAATGGTCTTTGGAAGTGGATGCGCTTGATATACACTTGTAGTCGTAGCTAATCGGATTCTACTGCAATACGGGATTAAATATGTAGGAAAGCATAAGAAAATGTAAAAGATGATGCCATTATCGCCCACTTTGGTGGTACTCGTTATTTTTTTGCCGCTGTAAGTTTACATGAGGAGAGAAATTAGCATAGGAGATGCAGATTAGGGAGAAACACAGTCGCTTCCTTTACATCACCAGAAAGCTCGCTGCCAATTGTCGGTTGAAATGCGGATGCATATAGCAAATAACAGGACACCACCATCCCCGCTAATTGGCGAGCCGCTCACCATCTTGTCCGATCAAGAAACGCCATAATACGCTTTTTTCATGGGCATACCGGGGCCCAGCCCCACCACGCTTCGACGGCTCCGCCATCGCATACGTAGGAAGCCTTTTTCAGATTTCGAGAGTACATACTCCCACATCTAATATGTCATTTAAATAAATGTTTTATACTCCTTTATCGTTTTTGGTATACTCCAATAATAATTCTAAGATACTCCAATGCGACATGATTAAAAAAATTTCATCAGAGCCTTTTATGTTTTTTGCTACATACCCTTTTCCATATGTAAAAGGAATATATAAACAAATTATTCTATAAAAGGTGAACTTTGATGAAATTTTTCGTAGAACTCACTTTGAAGTATCTTATATCAGTATTAAAGTATACTCAAAAGGATAAAGAGGTATAACAATATAATTTAAACGGTATACTGGAGGTGGGAGTACGTACACCCAAGAGTATGGAATCATTTTCACACACACACACATACATATATATATATATATATATAGGAAAAGAAAAAAAAGAGATAGAAAAGAGAAGAGAATAGTGGCCGGCAGCACTACATTGATCAAAACCCTAATTTGTATTTGTCATTTTCAGATTGTGCAATTGTATTAAGGAGTGAGCAATCTTGTGCCCTTTTACCTTTTCTAAAGCAATTAGCTAGCGTCTCTCCATAACTTATGCAACACGAGTGTTGGTGCTGAATTATTCTTATTTAGCTTATTCCATTGGTTGCATTAAGTTTCATTATCTTTATGCGTGTGTTGCCTTTGAAATTCACTTATATCTTTGAGATCGGCAACTAGGACTTGTGAATTCTAGTTTGGATCATTACTTATCATTACAATAACTAGAATTATCGATTGCATAGGAAATTCACATAGCCTACCAAGCTCCACATATTCTACCTCGTGACGCTTGTTCGCTCTCTTGGCAATCGCTATACCCAATCTTTGGAGAACTTTCGACAACGCCAACGGCCGACAACACTACTGCTTGGTAAGAATTTGTAAGAGCTTTGAGTAAAGCTTGAGTGTTGAGTGACTTGTAGCCACTTCCTAGTAGTTGAGAGGAACATTATACCTGTGATTTTGTTTCTTGTCTTCTACTAACCATGTCAGTGACGAGGGTTCACGCATCACTCGCCACGCATTTAAGGGCATTGTTGCTCACTTTGAGAGGATGACGAGGGTCACCATCGAGGCGCTTAGTGAGGATGTGCGACTTACTAATGAGCTTAATGTCGCCGCAAGAAGACCGCCTCCGCTCCATTGAGACCGCCAGTGAGTTGCTAACACTACCCTTGCCACTATTTTGTCTAGACTTGATATGCTTGCAAATGCCGCCTCGAACTTCTAGTCCTCCGCCTGCCTCCCACGCCAAGACAACGGGTTCCCATTGCTGCCCCGCTTCCCAACATGGCCCCGCCGCCTCGGTTGTTCTGGACACATCGCCAACACTTCGCCTTAGCTTCGAGCGAGGTGGAAGAACAAAATGATGAGAACTACGATCACTACGCCATCGATTTGGGGGACGCATAATATCATTAATTTCGACCACGCATCGTGACCATCGCCGACTACGCTTTAATCAAGAAGGTATGCAACGTGATCCATCGCGACATGAGGTACGTGATCGTACGACGTGTTCTCTAAAGTTAAAATTAATATGCCTCCTTTTGAAGGTAAATATGATCCCGATGGTTACCTCAATTGGGAATTACTTGTTGATCAAAAATTTGCGTGCCATGATTTCCCGAGGATAGTAGAGTTCGAGTCGCTACTAGCTTAATTTTCTCGATTTTGCTTCGCTTGGTGGAGAGAGCATTGCCGTGTTCATCCACATAATATACCCATCACTTGGGAAGCATTAAAATTGATCATGCGACATAGATCTGTTCCTCCTACTATGCTAGAGATTTACTAAATAAATTGCAGCGCTTACGCCAAGGTAAAAGTTCAAGAGAAGAATATTATCAAGAATTGCAAATTGGCATGTTGCATTGTGGTTTAGTTGAGAATGAGGAAGCGCCTATGGCTCGCTTTCTTAGGTGGTTTAAACCGCAAATCCAGGACATTCTAGATTATAAAGATTACAATTCGATGACTCGCTTATTCCATCTTGCTTGCAAAGCTGAACGTGAAGTGCAGGACGACAATCGAGGGCAAAAGCTACATTTTCTGCAGTCGCATTACTGTGGACGCCACACCCCGCTGCCCCGTCCGGTCGCATTCACTACACCAAGCCCTTCCAACAACAAAACGGCATTATCTCCTTCAAACTCGCACCACGAGTACCCACGCCGACGAGAAGTGCCACAAAAGCTCCTACAAATAGTTCGTCGTCCGTCCGTCGCCTCAACGGGCCGAACAAAAGACATTCAAGGCTATCGCTGCAAGGGGTTTGGCCACATCATGAGGGAGTGTCCAACAAACGCGTGCTCATCATTCGTGAAGACGGCGAGTACGATTCAAAGTTTATATTGATGAAGAAACATATGCTTTGCTTGCTGAAATGAAGACGGCGAGCCAATTTCTCGATCTCAAGAAGAGCACGTGAGTGCCGTGATGCCGACCAATATTTGAGTATTGTTTCGCAACGTGTGCTTAGTGCCCAGATTACAGTACCGAACAAAATCAGCGCCACAACTTGTTTCACATTAAAGGTGTCGCCAAGGAGCGCAGCAATACGAATAATCATTGATGGTGGAGTTGCAATAATCTAGCCAAGATGGACATGGTGGAGAAACTTGCACTCTCCACTAGGCCGATCCTCACCCTACTACATTGAATGGTTCAACAATAGCGGCAAGCTCAAGGTAACTCGTGATGGTAAGAGTAAATTTTGCTTTAGGTTCTTATCATGATTATGTTGATTGCGATGTCGCACCTATGCAAGCATGTTCTATGTTGTTAGGAAGACCGTGGCAATATGATAAAAATTGTTTACATCATGGTAGAACAAATGAATACTCTTTTGTGCATAAAGAGAAGAAAATTGTTTTACATCCAATGTCTCCTCGATGCTATTTTAAAAGATGAGATTGCTAGAGCTAATAGAGAGAAAAATCAGACCATGCTAAGAGTGAAAATCAGATTGTAGCAAAGGAGCTTGAGCAATACAATAAGAAAGAATCTAAGCCTCGTTCATGACAAAAGAAATGAGATTAAGTTGAAGGGTGCTTGTTTTCTTGCTACCAAATCTGATTTGAAAGAGTGAATGATCTAAATTCTTTTTTGCTATGCTTTCATTTGCAAAGAAGTTTTGTTTTCATTTGAGGATGTGTCTTCTTCTTTGCCTCCTCGCTATCACTAACCTTTTGCGGAGTACAATGATGTTTTTCCAAAGGATGTGCCACTGTGGTTGCCCCCAATGCGAGGCATTGAGCACCAAATCGACCTCATTCCCGAGGCATCTTTGCCTAATCGCTACCATACGTAACTAATCCGAAGAAACTAAGGAGATACAACGCCAAGTTCAAGAATTGCTTGACAAAGGATATGTGCGTGAGTCTCTTAGTCCTTGTGCTGTTTCGGTCATTTTAGTGCCTAAGAAAGATGGATCATGGCGCATGTGTGTGGATTGTAGAGCAATCATTAATATCACCATTAGGTATCGCCACCCTATTCCTAGGCTAGATGATATGCTTGATGAATTAAGTGGCTCTACAAAGGTTCTCTAAAGTTGATTTATGTAGTGGGTACCACCAGATTCGCATGAAGCTAGGAGATGAATGGAAAACGGCTTTTAAAACTAAGTTCGGTCTATATGAGTGGTTAGTAATGCCTTTTGGGTTAACTAATGCACCTAGCACTTTCATGAGATTGATGAACGAAGTTTTATGCTTTCATTGGCAATTTGTGGTGGTATATTTCGATGACATTTTGATATTTAGCAAATCATTGGAGGAACATCTTGACCATTTACGTGCTGTTTTTAATGCTTTACGAGATGCACGCTTATTTGGTAACCTTGAGAAGTGCACCTTTTGCACGGATCGAGCCCTTTTCTTGGCTATGTTGTTACTCCCAGGCATTGAAGTTGATCAGCTAAGGTTGAGGCAATACAGAGTTGGTCGACTCTAACACGGTCACACAAGTGCGAAGTTTTCTAGGACTTGCTGGATTCTACCGTCGCTTGCGGAAGGACTTCGCACCATTGTCTGCACCTCCGAACGAGCTCACCAAGAAGGGTGTGCCATTTGTTTGGGGCGATGGACAAGAGAACGCCTTCAACACATTGAAAGATAAGTTAACACATGCACCTCTCTCCAACTCCCGGACTTTTCTAAGACGCTTGAACTAGAATATGATGCTAGTGGGATTGGGTTGGGTGGTGTGTTGTTACAAGGGGAAAACCTGTTGCATATTTCAAAGGAGAAATTGAGTGGGCCTAGTTTGAACTATTCTACTTATGACAAGGAATTATATGCTCTAGTTCGAACTTTGGAAACATGGCAACATTACTTATGGCCCAAGGAATTTGTCATACACTCGATCATGAATCTTTAAAGCATATTCGCAATCAAGCTAAATTGAATCGAGACATGCTAAGTGGGTTGAATTCATTGAATCTTTTCCTTATGTCATAAAACACAAGCAAGGAAAGGAAAATGTTATTGCTGATGCTTTGTCCAGACGATACACCATGCTTTCACAACTTGATTTCAAAATCTTTGGCTTAGAGACGATTAAACAACAATATGAGCATGATGATGAATTCAAAGATGTGTTGTTGAATTGCAAAGAAGGAAAAACTTGGAACAAATTTGTCCTCAATGATGGGTTTGTGTTTGAGCTAATAAGTCGTGGTGTTCCAAATTAGTTCCGTCTGCTTGTTGCTATTGCAGAAGCGCATGGAGGTGGTTTGATGGGACACTTTGGGGTGAAGAAGACTAAGACATACTTGCTAGCCATTTCTATTGGCCAAAGATGAGAAGGGATGTTGAACGATTTGTTGCTCGCTGTACTACATGTCAAAAAGCTAAGTCATTTACATAATCCCCATGGTTTGTATATGCCTTTGCCTGTTCCTAATGTTCCTTGGGAAGATATTTCTATGGACTTTGTTTTAGGACTTCCTAGAACAAAGAAGGGGAGGGATAGCATATTTGTTGTCGTGGATAGATTCTCTAAGATGGCACACTTCATACCATGTCATAAAAGTGATGATGCTATACACATTGCTGATTTATTCTTTCGTGAAATTGTTCGCCACATGGTATGCCAAATACAATAGTTTCAGATCGTGATACTAAATTCCTAAGCCACTTTTGGAGAACTTTGTGGGCTAAATTGGGGACTAAGTGTTATTTTCTACTACTTGTCATCCCCAAACAGATGGACAAACTAAAGTTGTTAATAGATCATTATCTACCATGCTTAGGGCTGTTTTGAAAAAGAACATAAGGTTGTGGGAAAAATGCTTGCCTCATATTGAGTTTGCTTATAATCGCTCATTGCATTCTACTACTAAGATGTGCCCTTTTGAGATTGTATATGGATTTGTGCCTCGTGCTCCTATTGATCTATTACTCTTCCAACTTCGTGAGAAGTTGAATTTTGATGCTAAACAACGTCTCGACTTGATTATGAAAATGCATGAGACCACTAAAGAAAATATAGAGCGCATTTAATGCGTAAATACAAACGGCTTGGTAGTAAGGGAAAGAAGCATGTTACTTTCGAACCCGAGAGTTAGTTTGGTTACATCTGAGAAAAGATAGATTTCCTGAATTAAAAAAATCAAAGTTGATGCCTCGCTTGAATTGCCTGCAGATTTTGGGGTTAGTCCCACCTTTAACATTGCAGATTTGAAACCTTACGTGGGAGAAGAGGAAGAGCTTGAGTCGAGGACGACTCAAATGCAAGAAGGATGAGGACATCCCAACCAAGGATACAACCGCTAGTCCTTCTTCCCCACGATCGCTATTCGCCCCCGATCGCTGTGTTTCGCCGCTATTTCGCTTCACGACGCTTGAGGGCTTAATCCGGAAGCAAGTGATGAGGACATCACCAACATGGATACGACCAGCGTGACCGCTGCCCCTCCTTCCTCTCCGGCTTCTCCAATAACTACCGACGCTGCTCTATCTTCGTCACAAATGATCGACGCTGCAGCAACTTCGTCGCCGAGAGGCCTTAATCCAAAAGCTCAGCTATTCAAGCCCACATCAACAGACAAGGGCCTCAAGCACACACCCCGAGAACAGCCCACGCGTCAAGGAAGGCCCATATGGAAGCCCAAGATGCCAAAAGCCCGGTTCGGCCATCTAGCAGCATGCCAACTTCAAACGGGCATAACTTGGGCTCCCGGACTCCGCCAGCAGCATTTACCACCCGCTTGAAAGCTTAGGAGATAAGCTTTCCAATGGATCCAGCCCCACTTCCAAATTCGTCCTGATCCGACAGAAAATCACAGAACAATCTCACGGGAATTCGTCTCCGAGTCCGGTTAGGCCATCCAGGAGCAGCAGTACTTCAAACGGACATAACATGGGCTCCGGACTCCGCTTTCAGCGCGGCGACCACCCGCTTGAAAGCTTAGGAGATAAGCTTTCCAATGGATCTAGCCCCACTTCCAAATTCCCTTCATAACGATGGGAAAATGCAGAACAATGTCACGGGCCAGAAATTCAGGGTGCTGCATCACCTCACTTTTGGGCCTATGGCCCATGTATCCTAGGGTTTTGTGGCCACCGCTGTTTTGGCTGCCCAACACCTCCGGCCGCCGCTATATATGTGGCCGCCACCGTTTTTTTACGCTTAGGTTTTGTTGTGTTTGGTAGACCCCTGCAGCGCCCCTCCTCGTGTTTGCGCGTGTCGACTAGACCGCCTCGAGCCGAGAAACGTAACATCAACTTGTTTCGCTTTGATTTCAATACTATCTATTCAGATTGCTTCATGCTTTGTTCTTGCGGTTCTTGATTTCTTGCAGGAACAATTGATCGTTTGGATCTTGTATCTGTGTGGATTGGCATTGCGATTGTGAAGCTCCTGACTTGTTGGTAGGAAGCCCTTGATTTGGTGAGATCAACACCCCAAATCGACGATCATCATCTCACCGAAAGATCGGGATCACCCGCCCTCATCAAGTGGTATCGAGCTCAAGGTTGCTCGGTGAGATCTTCCCTCAATTTCGCTTTCTACCTAGAGTCCGTAAAATTGCCCCACAAAAATATGATTTGTCCCTCCGTCCGCCAATTTGTGCCATAACTTTACTACTTGTTCTTGGTTTGTTGAATCGCTCGGTTGCATAATCGTGTCTTTGCTGGTTTGAGAGTCTAGTGCCCTTAGAGTTTCGAAGTTCTATTCACGCTGCCACAGCCGTGTGTTTCTTCGTCAATTCGAGTTGGAGTCGTTTTCTCTTAGTAGATCGATCGACTCTTGGTGGTTGCTAGAGTTCAGATTGGAGTTGAGTTTGTTTGTCCCGCCATCCGCATCCCACCAAAGACATCCCAAATTCCATCACGTAAAAATCAACCCAAGTAGCCCACGTTCTCCACAACCAACTCGGCTTCTCCTTCCAAATTGTGTGCCCTCATAACTCATCCAAACCGAGAAGGAGTCAAGCCGTGCATATAAAAGGAACCGTGTTCAATCTGCCCTTTGCCATAAAACCAAAAAGGATTCATATTCCTTCCATACTCACCGAAAAAAAGTGTGTGTGGTGAGTGTTGTTTGGAGCCCTTTGAGTCTCATATTCAGTTTTAGGGCTCCCTAAAAACAAAAAAATCAAAAAAAAGGAAAAGAAAAAAGAGAGGAGCCCTAGCTGTTTGCTTTGTGTTGTGGTCGCTCATTATGCCTCTGTGGCATCGTTGGTGTTTAGGCTTATGCCTCTAGCACGGTCTAACCTAGGACCAGATCTGATTGACAGAATGACTTTTCACTTACTTTGGTTCAAGGGTACTAGTTCCTCCTTTGCTACATATTATTGCATGTCCAAACTCCACCATCTTCTTACCACACGTGTTCAGAATTTGCAATCGCTGCACATCGAGGACTTGTAAGAACTTGGTAGAAGCTTGAGCGTCTGTGAGGCTTGCCACTTCATAAAACCTAGTAGTTCGTATGAGCTTACATATCTGTGTGGAGTTTCTTTGTTTCTACTAACCATGGTAGGTATTCCAAGCAATCATGGGAGTAACGTCGGCAGTGAAAATGAACGTGAGGATCCCCTCACACCCAAAGAACGGCGTTGGGTCACTCATTTCCAGAGGATGCACCATCAGCATGAGATGCGAACTCGTGACACTCTTGATGCGATTCAAGCGCAATTGGCACCCCTCACTGAGCTTCAAGCATAGCTAGCACAACTTCTTCAAGGTGCTGGCCCCAACAATGGTGCCGCTGGTCATGCTTTGGGCCAACGCGGTGCTCCACCTGCGCCTTTGAACGGGGTGGATCAAGAGGAGAACAACTACGATGCCGATACCGAGGACGACTACAGGGTAAATGTGAACAACGACCGACCTCATCGTCGACTCCGCAATAACAGGCAAGGTATGGCTAGAAATCAACATGATCAAAGGGAAGAACGTGATGATTCTATGGCAAAAATGAAATTTACTATGCTTCCTTTTGATGGTGCTTATAATCCTGATGCTTATCTAGATTGGTAGTTGGCGTTAGATCAAAAATTTTCTTGCTATGACTTCTCTGAGCGTAAAAGGGTTCATGCTGCCACTAGTGAATTTTCTGGTTTTGCATCTATTTGGTGGAAAGAACTTTGTAGAGCCAACCATGATGTTCCTACAACTTGGGATGGGTTGAAGCGCCATGAGGGCTAGATTTGTTCCTACATACTATGCCCGTGATTTATTGAATAAAATGCAGCGCTTTAATCAAGGTGATAGAACGGTTGAGGAATATTATCGAAATTGCAAATTGGCATGTTGTCTTGTGGGATAGAAGAGGCGAAGATGCAAAATGGCTAAGTTCTTGGTGGGCTTAACCGAGAGATACAGGATATACTTGATTATAAAGAATACAATTCTATCACTGCTTGCACCATCTTGCTTTGAAAGCGAAAGGGAAGTGCAGGTCGCCGACGACAACGCGAGGTAATTTTGGAGGCTCTTCCACATCCAAGTCGGTCCAGATCCATACCAAGGCAACATCTTCATGCCCGGACGGTACCAACACCCATCGCTCCTACTACTTCGACGCCATCACGCATCTCGAGATAAACAAGTCACCACATTTCAAGCACCCGCCAAGAGTGCTTTCGCTTGTTTCCACCGGTCGGACGCGGGAAACACAATGCTTTCGATGCAAAGGAATGGGGCATGTGATGCGAGATTGCCCTAATCAACGTGCTCTAATAATAAGAGAAAATGGTGAGTACACTAGTGCTAGTGACATTGATGAAATTGAATATGCTCTTGTTGCCACTAACACTGCAGAGCAAGAAGAAGAGATTATCACGTCTGCAGCATCCGATAAATATCCAGCTCTTGTTGTCACACGAGTATTGCATGTGCAGCCCACACATGATGATCAAAATCAACGCCATACCATCTTCCAAACAAAGTTTGTAGTCAATGAACGAGCAGTGCATGTTATTGTTGATGGTGCTAGTTGCAACAACCTTGCTAACGTGGATATGGTCAAGAAGCTTGGCTTGGCCACAAGTCCGCTACAACAACCATACGAGATTGAGTGGCTCAATTCTAATGGTAAGGTTCTGTAACAAAACCGCTCAAGTCCCTATTTCTATCGGCCTATCATGATCATGTTGTTTATGCGATGTTGTACCCATGGATGCTTGTTCTCTTTGCGGGTAGACCATGGATATTTGATATAGATGCTACACATCATGGTAGGACCAATCAAGACACTTTCATGTTTAAGGGAAAGAAAATAATTTTAGAACCAATGACCCCCATCGAATTACGTAAGGTTGCTGCACAACATGCAAAAAGAGAGCACGAAAGTAATGATACTAAAAAGAAGAGTGTAGCTAATGAGCTAAATCTACCTAAAGCAACAAGTGATAAATCTGATCGTAGAATTAAAAGGTGTAGTTTTGTTAGCTGCCAATGCTATGATACATGATGACATCACCAAAAGTTTGCAACCATCTGCTTTTGTCTCCTGTTGTCACTAACCTTTTGCAGAGAAAGAGAAGGAGTCGAGGACGACTCCAATTCAAGAAGGGAGGATGATGAGGACATCCCAACCAAGGATACAACCGCTGGTCCTTCTTCCCCACGATCGCTATTTCGCCCCCGACCGCTGTCTGTTTGCCGCTATTTCGCTTCACGACGCTTGAGGGCTTAATCTGGAAGCAAGTGATGAGGACATCACCAACATGGATACGACCAGCGTGACCGCTGCCCTCCTTCCTCTCGGCTTCTCCAATGACTACCGACGCTGCTCCATCTTCGCCACAAATGATCGACGCAGCAGCAACTTCAGCGAGAGGCCTTAATCCAAAAGCTCAGCTATTCAAGCCCACATCAACAGACAAGGGCCTCAAGCACACACCCCGAGAACAGCCCACGCGTCAAGGAAGGCCCATATGGAAGCCCAAGATGGCAAAAAGCCCGGTTCGACCATCCAGCAGCATGCCAACTTCAAACGGGCATAACTTGGGCTCCCGGACTCAGTTTTCAGCGTACGACCACCCGTTTGAAAGCTTAGGAGATAAGCTTTCCAATGGATCCAGCCCCACTTCCAAATTCGTCCTGATACGACAGGAAATCACAGAACAATCTCACGGGAATTCGTCTCCGAGTCCGGTTCGGCCATCCAGGAGCAGCAGTACTTCAAACGGACATAACTTGGGCTCCCGGACTCTGTTTTCAGCATGCGACCACCCGTTTGAAAGCTTAGGAGATAAGCTTTCCAATGGATCTAGCCCCACTTCCAAATTCCCTCCATAACGACGGGAAAATGCAGAACAATGTCACAGGCCAGAAATTCAGGGTGCTGCATCACCTCACTTTTGGGCCTATGGCCCATGTATCCTAGGGTTTTGGTGGCCACCGCTGTTTTGGTTGCCCAACACCTCTTGGCCGCCGCTATATATGTGGCCGCCACCGTTTTTTTACGCTTAGGTTTTGTTGTGTTTGGTAGACCCTGTGTGCGCCCCTCCTCGTGTTTGCGCGTGTCGACTAGACCGCCCGAGCCGAGAAACGTAACCTCAACTTGTTTCGCTTTGATTTCAATACTATCTATTCAGATTGCTTCATGCTTTGTTCTTGCGGTTCTCGATTTCTTGCAGGAACAATTGATCGCTTGGATCTTGTATCCGTGTGGATTGGCATTGCGATTGTGAAGCTCCCCGACTGTTGGTAGGAAGCCCTTGATTCGGTGCCATCAACACCCCCAAATCGACGATCATCATCTCATCGAAAGATCGGGATCACCCGTCGTACATAAGCATTTTCCTATATAGGAAGCCCGTTTGGTACTCTTGGGAGTATGTACTCCCATCCCTCTTTTGGAGATGAGTACGGGCTTGCATGCACAAGTAACCGCTTGAAACAAGGGAACATGCATACTGTTCGTTGCAACAAGGGAACCGCTTGAAACTAGGTAGTATTAGCCAAGGGAGTACGTACTCTCGTTCGTGTATATATATATATATATACACGCGCACACACTGAAAACAACAAGGTTCAGTCCATATCGTGCATTTCCAGGCAACTCAATTGCACCTTGCAAGACGTCTCCCTGATTGCAACTTGCTACTCCATAATCCATATCGCACAAGTACACACCAACAGGTGGTTCCAAAGAATTCGAATAGTGCTAGGGAATAAAGTTTTTTTTAAGTATGTATAAGAGCTCTGTCATTCATTTTAGAAAAAGAAAATATACCAGTAGCTTTCTGTAGCGACACACATAATTAGTTCAGGGTAATGACAGAAACACTACCATTACTCTAAGTTAATTACACTGATCTTAGTATATTAACTAACAAAATATTAGGCGCATCCGAAACTTTATCAGTTAATACACCGTGTTCAAAGTGTTACAACAAAACAATAATTAGATATTGAAATGAAAACTTATTACAATCCATTGCCACACAGGGCTACATGTTCACTATATTTGATTATGCAAAATATCCAAATACAAAAAATATAACTCATAAATACTAATTACATCAAGACCCATTTAAAGTTGGTATACAATTTAACCAACAACCTAGTCTTCCTGGTAGTCCATCTCCTCGAAATCCAGGTCCTACAAGTGATTCTCACCCCACACCCATAGGCATAACTATTGGGATCCACATCCCAATCGGTCACCTAATCCCTAATGTAGTTTTCTAATCAAAGTGGGAGTTAAGCAAGGGTGAGTATAAAAATACCCAGCAAGCATTAATAACAAGTGCATTATATGAATTTTTCCACATTCCAACTTATATCCATTTATCCCAAATCCAATTTTTGGAAAATAGGGTTTTATTATTTAAATGTTTGATTCATGTTATAAAATTTTGAAATTGCTACTAGTACTCGTATATGAGGTAGACTTAGCTTCTATTGAGGATAGATTGTTACCTAAGTCTTGTAATGTTATTCTACTTAGGAACCAAGGAGAAGGGAGCATCACTACTACCGTAACAAGTCTAGGCAGACCCCACTTCAATGCTAGTTCAATTTGGAATAAGCTTGATAGTCCTGATTTAAAATGATCATAACTTTCACATACGGAATCCGATAGAGGTGTTCGAGTACTTGATTAAAAGCTTATGACGAGACATTTCCAATGGTTCTAGCCTCACCTTCATATTCCTTCTCTACACGTCACAATTGTGAAAAGAAGTGCTGCATCACTTGTTGGGCCAACTTGGGCCTTGTAATAGTGTTTAGATCTGAGTCCAGGTTGTGTGTGCCCTCCTATTAGCACACAACCCTAGAACGGTTTTTCTTTGGTTACCATCTCTTTATAACCTTTGTGGACACCGCTTTTAGTCCTTAGGCTTGATTAGATTTTTTCTCATTTAGAAAACATCGATTGCCTACTTGTGTCAACTACACTAATTACGATGACTTCAGACCTTTCCATTACTCAATAAAATTTTATCTTTTATCCTCCAACGCAGATTGTGCTTATTTCTTTCTTACTTAATTCTCGATTGCTTGCAGAAAGATCAACTGTGTTGGCACGGTTGATAACGACATGATGGTGTGGTGTAGCGATTACATGATAGACTTGGTCATCTCGTTAAGTAGCCTCATCGTCAACATTATATCGATCAATCGTAGCTATCACTCTCATCGAAGATCTAGTCAACGCTTCCATCGTGGTATCGAGTCCGCAGCTTGCCCAAAGGAGAATTTTAGTACCCTAGTTTAGTATATTTCTTTCGCCCTAGAGTCTAAAAAACGCAACCACAAAAATATTAGGGTTTGATCATCCTCTGCTCAAACCAATCTATGCCTAGCAATTTCTTTTCGTTTTCACATTGTCGAATCTTTGGTTGCATCGTCATGTCGAGTTGCTAGTCGTAGTGTCTAGACCCTTAGAGTTTTGAGTTCTGGTTACCCTCACCTTCACGCCGCTACAGCACACATCAACCATCATCTTGCCGTGCTGCCAACCATCATCTCGCCAAGCCGCCAACCATCACCTTGCCATGCTGCCTTCACCTTCACACTGGATGCACAACACCAACCATCTCACATCTCCTATCGCACGCCACACCTTGGACTCCCAGAAGACAAAAGAGGCAAGGTTCGGCTCATATCAGGAAATAATTGAGTTTCAATCAGATTGTATCATAATAGGGCAGGTTTTGTTCGGATTAAAAAAGAGGACAGTAAAAAAAAGGAAAGATTAGTTTTGAAAAAAATCAAGAAAAAAAGGAAAGTAGAATCCGAACAAAATTGCCACCGTGTTGGAGTTGGATACATTTTTCCTGATTTTAGAAAGAGAGAGAGAGACACAGTGAATGCGTATTTCTTTTAATTAACTTTTTACACCTTACCTCTTGCTCGTGCACACCACACCACATATTGCCACAGCGCTACCTTGGGTAGTACTGCATACCTAGCATAGATGCTCAGTGATGCCAAAAAAAAATCTCAAAAAAAATTTGTCGCAGCAAAAAAAAAGAGTGTCCCTTCTCTCTGTTGGGTTATGTTGTGCCGTGTTTTCCTCTAGTGTTATAGGTTCGCATTTCTAGTATGGACTAGCCTAGAACCAACATACTATTGACTAGCACCATGAACAAATTTTTAACTTTGCATTCTCTGAATTTGAATATTGAATTGTCCTTTGTTATATAAATACTGCCTATCTAAACTCTACCTACTACTAACTGAACAGGTTTTGATGTGTCGATAATTGCAATATCATCACCCTAGTTAGGTTATCACAAACCAACCACCACTTGCACCACCTATTTGCTTGGTAAAGAGTCTTGTAAGATTTTGATAAGAGCTTGAGTGTAACATTTGTAACCTCTAGCACCTAGTACTTCATAGGAAGCTAACCATCTTTCTTGTGAGTTTCTTATTATCTACTAACAATGGCAAGTTTGCAAAATTCGAAACATGGTAGCGAGAATGATAAGCAGCTTCTGAACTTGAGAGTGCTGGACCTCTCACTTCTCGCACAAAGATGCTTGTGCATCACTTCAACTGAGAGGTCAATAAGAAAATGGAGCAGATATACAACGTGTTGGATCAGCTCAATGAGACTCTCACCAAACAACATCCTCCTCGAGTTGTACAACGTGCCTTGTATCCCACCCACTCTTCAGTGGGCGAGGACAAGGATAACAATGAAGAGAACAACTATGTTGCCGACACTGAGATGGAGGGCCCCAACGCTCGTGACCATCATCAACTCTGACAAAATCGACGAGGTATTGGTAGGTTACAAAGAGAGATACGTGATAATGATAATAATGCATTAACTAAAATCTAGCTTACAATTCCTCCATTTGCTGGTAGATATGACCCCGAAGCTTATTTTAATTGGGAATTGTGATTAGATCAAAAATTTGCATGCCATAATTTCCCTGATAATAAAAGAGTTAAGGCTATTAGTGAGTTTACTGATTTTGTATCAATTTGGTGTAGGGAACAATATAGACTACCAAATGTACCTAAAATTTGAGATGCTTTAAAAAGAGTCATGAGATCTAGATTTGTGTCTTCATATTTTTCACTTGACTTGTTAAATAAGTTGCAAGAATTAAAACAAGACAATAGGTCAGTAGAAGAATACTATCAGGAATTGCAAATTGGGTTATTGCATTATGGAAGAAACCGAAGAAGCTAAGATGGCTAGAATTTTGAGAGAGCTTAACCGAGAAATTCAAGACATCATTGACTATAAAGCATACAATTCTGTTACTCATTTGTTTCATTTTGCTTGCAAAGCTGAAAGAGAAGTACATGAGCAACAAATGAGAACTAGGAACAATTTTGGAGGCTCTTCTTCCTCCAAGCCAAGTGTTGAAATAGCAAGGGCTCCTTTTCCATCTACCCCAAGCCGAGGGTGCGCTACTTCTACTTCCACGCCCTCACGAGCACCCGAAGCAAGCAAGGTGACAACTATTCAAGCTCCCACTAAGTTTACTCCAACAAAGAGTGCATCTTTAATTGCTTCCACCGGACGATAAGGGATATCTTATGTCACAAGTGCAAGGGGTTCGGGCACATCATGAAAGAGTGACCAAGTCGTTGAGCTCTTATTGTGAGTATACTTCAGCTAGTGAAGTTGATGAAGAACATACATATGTTGCTAATAACCATGCAGGTGATAAGACTAACACTAATGCTTGTTTACGCTTTAAAAAAATAGAGATGGACTCGTGGGTTACGTAGATTTAAATTTTGCTAGAGATTTGGATAAGAGAAGATCTCTTACTGATTATGTATTCACTGTTAGGAGGTATGCCGTTAGCTGGAAAGCAAGTATGTAAGCTACTGTTGTCTTATCTACTATAGAAGCTGAATATATAGCTATTTTTGAAGCTTGTAAAGAAGCTATTTGGTTGAGATTTTATTTACTAACATTGTGAAATTACATCTTGCACAACAATATTCGATAACAGTTAGAGTGCTATTTACCTTACAAAGGATCAGATGTTCCACGAGAGAACAAAACACATTGATGTCAGATATCATGACATTCGAGGTGTCATTGCTCAAGGTGACATTAAAGTCAACAAGATTAGTACACATGATAATCTAACAGATATGTTGACAAAGCTAGTTCCAACCGCTAAGTTTGAGCTTTGCTCAGACTTAGTTGGTATCACTCAGTAGTCCTTTGACCTTATGACGCACAAGGTGTCGATGATGATTTATTTTGAAGAGAGATTTATTTTAACTACAAGAGAAATTCGTCTCAAGGTGGAGATTGTTGAGTTAGAGTATGATACAAATTCCTACTCTATCTCTAATCTAATTTGTACCACTATAAATATGACCTTTAGCCTAGGGCTAGTGTAAGCGCTCTATTGCAAATATCTTCTCATATAGTGATCGCCTTCGTGCGTCCGTGATTTTTTTCATAAGGATTTTCTACGTAAAAATTCGAGTACCCTGCTTTCTATTTTCTAAGCATTATTTTGCAACAGTAAGCGATCCAGACCAGTCGCTTGTAACTTGTAAGGGTATTTATGCGTCTAGAATTCATAGTTATCTCATGTGCAGACACCATAGTAATCCTATGTGCGTTCTTATCATTTCCTACAAGAAGCGCGCGTCTTTAATTATCTGTCAGCATTATCCTGATATTCCTTTAAGGCATCACGTCTGCAACTTGTGCCGACTTGCAAGTAGCACACTTTTTTAATTTGAAAGCAAAAACAAGTAGTCCCTGATCACAACTTGCAACTTCATAGTCCCACAAATAGACTCCCAACAACTTCTTCGAAATAATTCAAGCAGCAGTAGAAAACGTAATGAGCAGGTAGCAGAGCAAATGGTTTCAGTGAACGCCACAAAGCTGAATTCCAAAAGAATGCGTTCATGCATCTTCCAAGTTCTCACCATAGCATGGTGTCACGGATGTGGGCCTTTGGAAGTTGGGCTTCTGGACATGGAAGCTTATGGGCTCACTTGCGGCCCGCTCGGCTGGGAGGAACGACAATATATAAGCAAGAAGCAGCAGCCAGGAGGGGAACGAAGAACAGAAGCAAAAGCGTATTTCTCTTTCTCTCGTTCTCTGCTCTCCTTGTTTCTTCTTTCCCCTCTAAATCCTTCTCTGTTCTTCCTCAATCCCCAAAATTACTTGGTGAATTGTATCCAGTGGCTGCAAGAACACAACAATTGGTATCAGAGCCTTCGATCCAAGTGATGGCTGATGCTTTTGAGAGAGCGATTGCAACAAGTGACCGAATCATTGAGTCGTGTCAGAAGTTGCTCATGGAGTTGAGCAAAGTGCGATCCACGGGGGCTGCAACCACCGACGAAGCGGTGCTGGCACCTGAGGTGTCCACCGCGCAGCAGACGCCGGCGGCGGCCAATGGCGCAACCTCGGCGCCGGCTACGCCCAAGTCAGGATCCTCCGCCTGCAGGGGCACTCCCTCATCATGTGCGCCGGCCCCGACGGCACCCAGCCGCAGCGCATCTTCTTCGCGTACCCGATCCTCCCCGGCGACGCCTGAGGTGTTCCCGAGCGATGGCGCATGAGGCGCCGCAGATGGTCCGTTGGAGCGCCATGACAAGTGGAGGTGGTTGCGACGCTGGTACTACCCCAAGTTCCGTGGTGTGCCGGGCGCAGTTACTCGGGACGAGGCGTTCTGGAGAAGGTGGCGCCGAGGACGGTGTTTTGGTCTTCGTTCGATGAGGTCTCTGTGGCGTGGCTACCATGGGCGACGACCACGACCTTTTGTTCATCGCCCGTGCCGCCACATCCTCTGGATACATCTCCGAGCACTATGGAGGTACAAAAGTTTTGTGCGCACCAAGTGTTTGACGAAATACCTAAGAGGACTGCACTACCTGCAAGCAAGGACACAGGCCAGGGTGTCATGAAGAGGGTGCTTGGCATGTGCAAACAGCAATGTCCAATGCAAGGGGAATGGGTTGACAAGCTCCATCACTCACCATCTACACTGTTGCTATCCACACCACTGTCACCTGGAACCAACCTCAGTCTAGACCATACGACGTCCCAAGTTGAGGTGGGATTACGACAGCCATGGCCATCACCCAGGTGCACCAAGAAGGTGGTAATGATTCTGCAAGCATGGGTGTCAAACAAATGCAACAAAAGAAATAAGACGTTGCAGCTCCCCTGGCCACCTCCAGTGTGCAATGGTCCTGGTGTTGTGATTCAGATGTGTTCTTATTGCTGCATTCTGATTGTTCACAAGTTACTTGAGGGGCCACTGGATAAGGAGAGAGATGGGGGGTGCTCACTGGAGAGGTCTGTCCATGACCAGTTTGTCGCTGATGGCATACATGAAGGGACTGGTTCTAATAATGAGCAAGAGTGCTAGTCTGAGGCTATGGTCGTAGATAAATCATCAGAATGCTGTGATAGTGGTGGTAATCGTCCTCCATCCAAGATTTCAAAGAAAAAGCAAGAGGGATCTGGTGAGCCAGTGAAAACATTAATGCATTCGTGGACAAAGCAGCAAGGTTATCCTGTTGTCAATGTAAAACTCAAGGATGGAAAGCTAGAGCTCGAACAGATGCAGTTCCTGTCAAGCGGGTCCACAAGAGTTGGGCAATGGGTGGTTCCTATCACATTATGTTGCTGCTCATTCTCACGTCAAGAGAAGTTCCTTCTCCTTGGACAACAAGAGGACTTCAACATGTCAGGGATCATGGAATGTCAAAAGAAAGATGGCTTCTGGATTAAACTTAATGTCAATCAGACTGGCTTCTATAGAGTGAGCTATGATGAGGAACTTGCATCCCGACTTAGGTATGCAGTTGAGGCCAACAAATTGAGTGCATCAGACAGATATGGTGTACTTGATGACACTTTTGCCCTTTGTATGGCTGGCAAACAAAAGTTGGTCTCATTGCTGAATTTGATTGCTACCTACAAGGATGAGACTGAGTATACTGTGCTTGCACACACTATCATTACGAGTCTGAGCATTGTGGAGATGATGGCTGTTGCTGCTCCTGACGAGCTGGGCAATCTGAAAAAGTTCCTAATTGACTTTCTTGAGCCATTTGCACAGAGACTTGGTTGGGATGCTAAGAGTGGTGAGGGCCACCTGAATGCATTGCTAAGAGGAAGCTTCAGATGGGCACCATTTCTTGCACTGCAGACGTCCGACACATTCCTCACTATGTTACTGCTTCTATCCAAGTACAGGATGAAGAGCCTCCCAGTTGTAGAAATTGGGGGAGATAAGATTGAGAACATCGTTACACACTCTTCAGTTGTACACATACTTGCAGAGTGTGTTGGACTTCCAGGGTATCCAAACATGCATAGCATCAGTGACCGGATGCTCTTGCCAACATTGATTGCCAAGCATGCAGCAAATTGGGCTGGGGTGGACTGCTTGATCTTCAACACTTATGTTTGGTGGACGAACACACCGAAGATGAAAATTTTGCGCAATGGATCTTTTGCAAGGAAACCAGTTAAGTATGATGAAATGGATCGCGTGGTTGCATACCGATAGGTCCTCAAGACGTGGCCTGGAGGGGCCGAAGTCAGGACTTACAGTTGTCATGGAACCTTG
Organism: Guadua angustifolia; assembly: GCA_036346375.1. Taxonomy (NCBI): domain Eukaryota; kingdom Viridiplantae; phylum Streptophyta; class Magnoliopsida; order Poales; family Poaceae; genus Guadua; species Guadua angustifolia. Next base: position 60,147 of record JAYEVE010000404.1, on the reverse strand, counting down.
GTGATGACTATATGTACAGTCCATGGTTTGCTACCATCGGCTTGGGGACAAGCCGAGATTCAAGGAGGGAGGAATGTCACGGATGTGGGCCTTTGGAAACTGGGCTTCTGGACATGGAAGCTTATGGGCTCACTTGCGGCCCGCTCGGCTGGGAGGAATGACAATATATAAGCAAGAAGCAGCAGCCAGGAGGGGAACGAAGAACAGAAGCAAAAGCGTATTTCTCTTTCTCTCGTTCATGCATCTTCCAAGTTCTCACCATAGCTTGGACAATTGGACCACAAGTCCGTATGCCATTTAGAGCAGCTAGCTAGTGCCACACCATACTTAAACATCGTCTTGCAAAGAAGAGCTTCGAGCTCCATACCTGTAACTAGTAGCCATGGCCTCATTGGGTGTCTTGCTTTTTCTCTTCACCTTGTTTCTCAGCCTACCATTAGCCATCTGCAATGAGAGTGAAAATGATCGACAAGCTCTCCTTTGCTTCAAGTCCCAGCTCTCAGGTCCAGCCGGTGTTTTAGCATCATGGAGCAATGCATCCCTGGAACTCTGCAACTGGCATGGAGTTACATGCAGCGCACTGTCTCCTCGCCGTGTCATTGCACTAGACCTCGCATCAGAAGGCATCACAGGCTCCATATCATCTTGCATTGCCAACCTCACCTCTCTTACAAGGTTGAAACTGTCAAACAACAGCTTCCATGGCAGCATACCATCCGAGCTTGGCCACCTGAGCCAACTCAGCAACCTCAACCTCAGCATGAACTCTTTAGAAGGTAACATCCCATCTGAATAATATTAAAAATATATATATTATAATATTAAAAATGAAACGGTATGTCAGTATGAATCGGTACCGGAATGTGTCATTCCACTAACTAAACCGGTATAGTGTCTGATACGATATTGACAAGTATACTCGGAAGTCTACCATGTGCCACTCTATTGAGGAGTCTATGAGCCATTGTGGACCAACATGCGCAGGAATCGAAGGACATATGCTCAGGTGTGCGCACCCTTAAGTCACTAACAAAAACCGCCCAAGAAACAACCGGGAATCCCGTCTAAGAGAATGTATAATAGTATATATCAGTGGTCTAGAAGCCTATTTCCCATAAAAAATTTTATGATGTGAAAGAAAATGAAATGATTGCTTTTTTTAGCCACATGAATGATACCTTTTTATTTGCAAACCTGACCTCTTGGTGAACGCAATGGTAAAAATAACTTCATCCCCGGTCGTGGAAGCGCTGAAAGGTAACACATGTCACCTTTTGGGCTCTTGTGCCTCGTGTCACCTTTTGGCACTTTCGCGGTCAGGAGTGGGGCTATGGTTGCAATTGCGTTCACAAAGAGGCAAAATTTACCAAAAAATTTGCTATGGGACTAGAAAAGTGATGAGCTCATAGAAAATATATAGAGAGAAAGATGTCTACTATTTAATAAACGATCTTATAGACAGCTTAATATTATATGTACTATTGTGTTGACAATCTATTAATTGTATGAGAGATCATTATAGATAACTATGGAGACAATCAATTTATAAGTTGTCTTTAGTCCTAGCTATATATAATATAGACGTGTATTATAGACAACCACCGCCTCGGTGCCTCTTTGGTCAAAAGCAGTGTTCTAAATAGCTAGCTATAGCTACGTTATGACTTTTTTGGACCCCAAACATGAAGCTACTAGCCAATGTTCCAGCATATTAGCTATAAAAGCTATAACTAACAATAACTCTGCTATATACCGTAGCTTATAGCTAGCGATAGCTACGCTATCATACATAAATACCCACGGGCTAAAATATTGTGCCCATTTTAAAATCCAATATTACTAGAAAGCTCTAATACATCTGTTATAATCCTGAACTATGATAAAACCTAGTAAAAGACAACATCTCGCTCTTTTTCAATAATCCAGTATTCATATTTCTTAGTGATTAAGGATTTGTTGTTAAGAACAATATGATATAGTTATCAGTTATGGTTTTTGACATGTATTAGCATGTTTGTTGATTCTAGGCTTGACTCATATTGTTATTATAAAATTATTAATACCTTTTAAAGTACTATGATTTTATGATTTGCTTAGAGGTGACTTATACACACACATGCTATTCTATAACTACGTGTAGTCTAGGCGCTAGCCACCGACCAAGCCACTTATCCCTGTAAGCGACACACTGAAATCAACTAGTAAATGCGTTGCCCCAGTTGACTAAGCCCATCAGCACATAGCAAAACCAACTAGCTAATGTATTTCATTTTGTGTGCTAGAACTTGTTTTTTCTTTGTTTTAACCATAACTTTTTATCGGCAAATCGAATTGATAAACGGTTTTCACCAATAGCTTACTGACGACAAGAGGAACAAAATGATATAAATCTCACTAATAAACACCATATGAATGAGTTTCTACTACCAATTTACCAAATGTATCATAAGATTTTACTACCGCATGCTGCTGAACTTCTGATATAGTAGTAAAATCTATGTATACCGATAGTGAAATTTATATATACGGAGAGTAAAATCTGATTCATGCAGTATCTATTCATGAGATTTATGTCAATATGTTGCTCTTATTAGCAGTAGACTAATTGTGAAAACCATTTGTGAATCGGAGGCGTTAATAAAAATATGGCTAAATGAAAGAAAAAGCAGATTCAAGTACAAACAAGAAATGCATTTACTAGTCGGTCATGCTACATAAACTAATAATGTCTTTCCTTGTTTGAACTAGGATATGTTTTTCTTTGGTTTAGTCATAATTTTTTATTGACAGCTCCGATTTACAAACGGTTTTTATCAGTAGATTATTGATGACAAGAGCAACATGATAATATAAGTCTCACTAATAAACGCAGCACAAATGAGTTTTTACTGCCAATTTACTTAATGTATCGTAAGATTTTACTACCGCATAGGCTGCTAAACTTTGGTACGGTAGCAAAATCTATGTATACCGATAGTAAACTCTATGTATACAGATAGTAAAATCTGATTCATGCAGTGTTTATTGGTGAGACTTATATCAATATGTTGCTCTTGTTAGTAGTAAACTAATGGTGAAAACTATTTGTGAATCGGAGATGTCAATAAAAAGTTATGGCTAAATCAAAGAAAAACATATTCATGTATAAACAAGAAATGCATTTACTAGTCGGTCATACAAAGTAAAATAGTAATGTCTTTCCTTGTTTGAACTATGATATATTTTTCTTTGATTTAGTCATTACTTTTTATTGACAGCTCCGATTCACAAATAGTTTTTACCAGTAGCATACTGACGACGAGAGCAACATAATGATATAAGTCTCGCTAATAAACGCTGCATGAATGAGTTTTTACTGCCAATTTACCAAATGTATCGTAAGATTTTACTACCGCACAAGTTGCTGAACCTCTGGCATAGTAGTAAAATCTATGTATACCGATAGTAAAATCAATGTATGCGGATAGTAAAATCGGATTATGCGGCGAGACTTATATCAATATACTGCTCTTGCTGTCATTAAGCCATTGGTGAAAATTGTTTGTGAATCGGAGCTACTAATAAAAAGTTATAGCTAAAAAAAGATTTATGTACATACAAGGGAACAATATATTTATTAGTTAGGTTGGCCATGATCAGTGATTAATGCCTTGGTCAAGAGCCCTTCGAGGTTTTTTAAAGGCCGGTCGGACATGATCAGTGATCATCAAGCACTGGCATTAGAAATTATAAATTCACTCTGTAAATGAAATCTTAGATCAATTAAGCTAGTTTTCTTCCGCATAATGGTCTGCTAAGCTGTGTTTAAGAACCAATTTAATCAATTTCATAACAAGTGATAAGACAGGAAGTAGGGTCATTACTTTGAAGGAGAGGGTCCAAACATGTATAAACACTGTATCGCTTTCCGGCCTGGTGATCATTTGATCTCTCACGTCATATTCACTAGGTTGATCTGCGTAATACGTTGTGCCGGTTGAATTTTGATAATATATTTAGATTCTAAAACACATTTAGCGAAAGCATTCCGGCATATACGAATAGATGGGAACAATAACGAAACAAATAAAAAAACGTGCATGCCATAATAGGAGATGTAAAATTACCGGTAGAAGGGTTTGGATGTATTTTTTTCCTGCAAAACTACCCACAGGAGGACCCAACCGTGAATATACAGACTACGGAGCTTTTTTTCGCAAACGAAAAAATAAAAGCGGAGGACCCATATGCGAATATACGAAACGATAGGGCTCTTTTTGCAAAATTACCGATAGAAGGGCCTGGATGTAATTTTTTTGTTTTCGCAAAACCACCCACCGGGGGACCTGTTCGCGAATATACAGACTACGGATTTTTTCCGCAAAATAACCGGCCGGAGGGCCTAAACGTAATTACGAAATTTACGGAGGGTCTCTTCGAAAAAAAAGTGACACGTGGATAGGCTGGCTGGTCCGCGCTACGCCGCTCCATACGAAATCTGGTTCGCTGGTTCTTCTCGGGAAAATAAAGTTGGAGGACCCGTACGCGAATACACGAAACTATAGGGTTCTTTTCAGAAATTACCAGAGAAGGGCTCGGATGTTTTTTGTTTCTGCAAAACTACCCACCGTAGGACCCAACTGTGAATATACAAACCACGGAGTTTTTTTTGAAAACGAAAAAATAAAGGCGGAGGGCCCGTACGCGAATATACGAAACGATAGGGCTCTTTTTGCAAAACCACCGATCGAAGGGCCTTGATGTAATTTTTTATTTTCGCAAAACCACCCATCGGAGGACCAGCTCGCGAATATACACGGACTACATATTTTTTTTGTGAAATAACCGGCCGAAAGGACCTAAACGTGATTTTCAATTTCGAAAGGACCTAAACGTGATTTTCAATTTTTTTAAAAGGACCTAAACGCGATTTCCGGATTTCCGGAGGGCCTCGCCCAGGCGCCGACACGTGGATGGCTTGGTTGAGCTCGAAATCTTCCGGCATTAATAGATAGTATTAGGTAGATTTCACGCGCACTACGCAAGGCAAACGGTTTGGTCGCAAAGAAACATTCAGAAGCAAAACACTCAACGATTGTAGAATCTAAAAGCACAACATTCGTAATAGCTGATTAGATTCAAGACTATATATAATCAAGAAACCAACCCAACTAATTTATCGAGCTTAGAGAACAACTGTAATGGTTCCTATCACTAATTCTTAACAGATTAATGTATGATATCAAAAGATAACATCCTATTGGAAACTTGAGATAAACCAATAAAAATTATCTCAACATGATCCAAGTTCACCGACTACATGATCCAATTTTAGCAGTTAACCAAGCCTAGCACGCATTTCAAATTAATCTGCAGGAGCAATTCGGTGAACATGAGTTAAAGCACACAATTTTATCAATTTAGGAATGTTTTTTGTGGGGTAAATAACACTAAACACCACAAGAACCGTGGTAAAGGTAAAACAACATGAAAACTTTCCAGTTTTATGAGAAACACATCACTCATAAATTTGGCAAGCATGAAATAAAGACTATTTTAAGCGAGGTAAATGTGAATTAAAGTTGTCTATCCTAAATTTGGCGGTAACGGTGAATATTATTTTAAGCGAGGCAAATGTGAAGTAACAACCTAAATGTTAAGACACAATCATGAAGTCTACCGAGACAATGGACAATTTCAACAATGTTCTACATAAAATAAATTTAACTAAGTGAATAATAAACTGTATTAGAAAAGCACATACCTTTCATATCCAAAAGCTTTTAGAATCGACATAAATTCCTAGAGTTTTATAGGCTGCAGATTGTTATGAAATAGGCATAAAAAAGGAACACAATCACGTCATGGAAATCTTAAAATTAAAATGTTTATGTTGACCAAGAGCCTTACTTTTCTGACAGCTCTCTTCACACCACGCTCAGACGACAGAGTTTTCTGAGCACAAATATGGCTGTATGCAATACTCTTGACATAGGCAAAATCATAGTAGTTGTTCCCATTAATGCACAACGAAACAAAATCTACATGAAACATATCTTTTCAGGAACTATTCCAGACAATAAAACAAAAGAGCCACTTTAGTGTGAATTTCTCTCGAAAACAAAAGAAAAAATGGATAATACAGAGCAGTGTGCCTGGACTTGGCTGACGACGGGAAGGACGGACTGGGCATACACCTGTCATACTGCATAAAAAAGAATATGTGAAACCGAACTTTCTAAACCTTAACCACAGATAGATGTAGAACTGTCTATATTGACTGTACAAAAGCTATAACATTAGATCCACTGTTAAAAATGATCTAATTACACTATAATTAGATTAATTAGTATATGTTAATGTAAAGCCATATGTTCGAGACTGCGAAAGGTAAAAATGTATAGTAAAAAAGGATAGAGGTAGTATCTAGGAAAATTCGAAACAGCAGCTATCAATAAGTAACACAGCGAATATACACAGAGAATGGGATAAGTAATTCAACAACATAGTTGTATGGCCACAAATCACCAACCGAAATAATCTACAATTACACTCAGTAATGCTTTATGCTCGACGCAAGGCAATAGCTAGAAAATGCGAACTATAAAAAGACATCACACAAAAAAACATTAGTTCAGGAATCAAGCCAAATACCCAATGAAATGTGTGGTCGTATGTATTCTCATGCATCTTGATCACTACGTTGTCACTATCTAACAATTTTTGAAGAGTGGATATGAAATTTGTCACTATCTAACAACGATGACCATTTCAAATAATTGCTGAGATATGCAAATGTCGTAAATTGTAAATATGTAAATGTCCTAAGCTGTAAAGCAAATATACATGCATATAAAAATCTCCTATATAGAACTATTCGCAGCAAGATAAATACGAAAGATTAGGCATAGCTGAAGCTCGTTAAGAAACAAGAACACAATAGGTAGAGTAGAAACGGCATAATTCTGCAAATGGATAACGAAGACAGACTGTACAATAACAAAGATAGCTACCTTCCAAACCTAACTTAAAACAGAGATCAAATATAAATCATAATTATTTCTTTCATATTTTTATTTGTCTGGATTTCACATTGGTAAGTGCTTACCATGCCTGCGCGGAGGTGAACAGTCCCCGTTAGGTAGCTAGAGCCAGCAACAAGTGCATTACAGGTGGCAAGTGCATTATAGAATATTCTGTCAAATCCAAAGCAAAAAATCAAATAAATTGGAAGAAGCTAGAAGTGGCCCCAAGGAAATATCACTTTTATTCATGCCTGGATCCTAAAAGCCGCTCCTCTCACTATTTTACCATCCATTTCTTTTATTGCACTGTGAAGCTCCTACCATCAAAAAAATGGTTACTCAAATTTAAAAAAACACATTACTTGTATGAGAACTTGAGCTACATGACTCGAGGACTTGAGAACTGACGTATATTCTTACAGAATATGGTGAACAATAAGATCAGCGAAATCATAATGCAAGCACCAACCTAAAAAGGATCTTTATGCTTGCAGAAGGTCCTAGAAACACCCAATCAAGCGCAGTTACACCAGAAACTAAAAACGACAGACTTCGAGAATTCGAACCCTAAGGGATGCCCTGTCAATCGTAACTTTGTAAACAAACTAACTTCTGCACCCCACATCAGCTATGGGAAGGAAGATCTTGTCAAGCCACAAAATCATTTTCACAGTCAGTTCTTCCAAGTGCACTAAAATTTCATTGCAATATTAGAGGTTTAAGGAGTGCTCACAATAGAAGAGGCATTGAAAATGTATACGGCAGGAATAAAACAACAGCAAATGGCTGTAAAGCTGTACGAAAGAAAGCGAATGGAAGAGGGTGCAGCCTTTTTAGCAAAGAAAAGGATGCACCTTGGTATATGGCAACCATTCTGAGCCTCAAATCAATTTGTACAGTGGTTGCTTCCCAATCCTAAATTCCTGCATACAAATAAAACAAGTCCAAGTACAATTTCAACCTGCAATATCCCACTTTGAGGCTATGGAAGGAAAAAAATAGGGACAGATGAAAGAAATGCATAGGAAAAGCATATACCCTGATTTTGTACCAACTCTACTAATCTCCAAATCAATTTCTCGTTCTGGTTGTGTCCCTGCCCTACATGGTCACGCACAAACAAAATCCAGGGAGAGCTAGAGAGAGACGGACTAATTGAGAGAGCTGTCGTAGCCGGCGATAGCACAGAGCTGCGAATCAAAGAGCTGGGATCAAAGAAGCCACTGGATAGAGATAAGAGAAATGTGTCTGTTGCACTTATCCTGCTCTCGCAAGTATTTGCCTGTAAGAACAGTCGTCCACATTATTCACAAAGTAATATAAACAGGAAACATAATATTCCTCTTAGCACAATTTTCTCTATACCTTTTTTCTTTGACTGGATCATAAAAGATTGATAAACGCTAAACATGAAGGGGGGGAAAACACGGTAGGGGTGGTACGGATGAGAGTTTGGTATCTGAAGCATAAAGAATGCTTTCACAAAAAGCTGAATCAGGATGTAGATCATAATATTTTTAACTTCAACAAAACTTCGGTGTCTAAAGAACTCGAAATAAACCTATGCAGCTACAATCCTGTATTCTCATAATCTATTAAGGAAAATAAGCCAAATCAGCCATTGTCTACATATCTTTCAGAACATCCTAAAGCAGAAATCAAAACCGGATAGCTAGATTATAGAGGCATACTATATTATTTTTTTGCAGCCAATCCAAACACACTTACATTTGCGGCTTCACAAGGTTAAGCATGGTATCCTATAGCATATATGGGCCAAGGGATATATGCATGATGCTGATAGATATGTGAATACATGATCTTTTCATGATCACAGCCAATGTGCATATGATTCAAACATGGGGAAAAATTTCACCTAACAGAGTACTTGTTACAGGCATTGCCTCCGACATCTATACGGCATGGCATATGAAAACGATGTAGAATAACCTTTAAGGTGACAAGCTGAGGCGACCTGTAATCTGAATATGTTGATAAGGGCAGAAATAGATCACGCGAATAGGAAAGAAACAACACAACAACGGAATGATATCAACAAGTAAATCTATGAAAATTCTATTTTTGATAAATAAAACTAAAACCGATTTCAATTCCAATTCCCTATTTTGATAGTAATACATACACCCTCTCTATGATAGGTTTAAAGAATTGCAAAATAGTGAGCATAATCTAGGTATATGCAGGCCTATGTAAACAAGTTCACATATACAAAACACAAATAATTAGCTGAAATAAATAAATTTAGCAGCAGCAGTATTACCTATCCTAATGGAACATCACCATCAAACATCCAATCTTTATTCTTGTTCTCATAAGTGAGCACAGGCTCAGTCCTATTTTAACGATTCACCAGTCGGCAATCAGATAATCTATCTCTCACCGATTTCCCATTTGACTCAATATGATCTGTAGAAGCAGAAAATATGAAAGTAAAATCTTGTTAAAACATTTCGAATAGTAGGCAGCATTGATGAAGACTCCTGATGTAAAACAAGTCTAACTCAGATTTTTAACTTACATAGATGAATAAAAGGGCCATAGAGTTATTACCATGCGAATTCATTTGTATGGATCGCATAAGTAAAAGCAAGGGCATTTCTAACTGGAAGCAATTCCAGTACACATTGTGCGACAGAATAACAGGTACACCAAGTATAGTTTGAGCTTCAAAATAAGAAAGCAAAATAATACAAAATGAAACGCCTCACTGCATGTCATGGAGGACAATAGCAGGGAAATAGTTCACAGGTACATACACAAAATGAAACGCTTCACTGCATGTCACGGAATGCTTGTTTTACAAACAAACTACCCAATTTGCAATATAAAAAGGTTTGTATACAGGTCCCGTCATCAAATCACAGAGCTACACTGTAAACATTTAGGTATGATATGCGTAAATATTGAATTCTTCCTGTATAATGCCTACCTGAGCAACCACAGAAAAAGAATCTGATGAGCCGCAATCAGGTTTACGAAATAAAAGGATTGCTGAGCAGGTTATCCACCTTGTAGACAGCGGCGCAAATTGTTAAACACAATAAATAAGAAGGGAACAACATATTCCACCAAAACAACTATATCCTAACAGCCAAAACCTGGTATCTTGCCAAAAGGACTGCTTATCTAGCTGAGGAATAACAAGCGCTGCATTCACGAAATGGGCCACTGCAACCATGTCACATATCTGCAGAGAAAATAATAAGCTACAAATAAAGGTTGGCAACCATATTTTTAAGAAATCTCATAAAAAATTATGAATACAATGATAACAGTTATGCAGGTAGAATAAGCGTTTTTTGTAATAACAAGCGCTGCATTCATTTAAATGGGCCAACGCAACCATGTCACATATCTGCAGAGGGAATAATAAGCTCCAAATAAAGGTTGGCAACCATATTTTTAAGAAATCTCATAAAAAATTATGAATATAATAATGATAACAGTTATGCAGGTAGAATAAGCATTTTTTTTGTATGGATAAACCTTACAAAAGCGGCACTGAATATTCAAAAGAATAAGGATAAATACATCAGACTATATCATCTGAGCAGCTGTATAATTATCAATACAAAAGTGTCTACATGTAAGTTAGATAAACATGAAGGTAAACACTGAGTTTTGGTGTTATGAACTTACTCTGCCTCTCATGGTTGTCTGCAATAGGGGATCGGAGAGGGAGACGATGAGGACTTGCTCCAGCGTGGAATACGCTGCAGGTGCTGCTTCGCCCGGCCACGACGGCGCATTTGCGAAGGTCCCTTTCTCCACTCGGTGTAAACCGTGTTAGGCAAGCCGAAGGAGCGGTCAGTGGAGAAGGGGGACACCGGTGACGGCGTGGGAGGGCGAGGCCGTCGACACGGTGGAGGAGCCGCCCGCGGAGAGGGCAAAAACGACCAAGGGCGGCGACCTACCGTCGGGAGCAGCACAGGCGCGCACCCGGGCGGAGCAGGCGAGGAGGCGGGGGAGCGGAGGCGTGCACCGGGCGGAGCAAAGAGGAGGCGGGGACGGCCGGGCGGCAAAGCGGCGGCGGGGACGATGTGGTGAGGCGGAGGGAGGGAGGCGCGCACCCAAGGCGGTCGGGCGAGCAAAGCGAGGAGGCGGGGCGGCTGCGTGAGTCGGCGCGAGGATAGGGTTTTGGTGCGGGCGCGAAGAATTGATCTGGCCGCCCGCCGCATCGGGCCGATGAAGCGGCACGAACGGCCGGATCCGCATCGACGCGAAGAACGGACGGCTGTGGGAAGCCGCGTGACGTGGCCCGGCTGAGGAGGCCCGAAATCTTCCGCCTTTCATAGATTAGTTATACACATATTTTTCACTCCGGAAAATAGCAGAAACCGAGTTACGGGGGAAAAAATAGAGAGATAGACTTATAGAAATATCGCTTTCGATGAATTATCTGGAAAATATTGGAGACCGAGCTGGAAAACCGAGGTGAAAAAATAGTCTAGAGGAAAAAGGGCGAAAAATTATTAGAGATGACAACCTTCTTTTGTCGAGCCTAACACTCTATGCGTCCACCGAGTAATAATACATGTTCTAAAAAATATCAGAGATCGAGATGGAAAACCGAGCTGGGAAAAAAGTCTAGAGATAGAGCTGCACATATATTTCTGGTGACGAAAACATTTTTTCCGGAAAAAACGGAGAAAGGACCTAGATGTAAGGAGCAAGGGTCTGTTTGTTACGTTTTTAGACCTGTCCGCTATCTTGAAAAATTAGAAAAGGGTTTGTTCGCGATTTGAATTTAACGGGAGTTTTTTTTCCGTAAAACAGCGCGCGAGGGACCCAAACGCGATTCGGAAAAAAATATCTTCCCCTTACAAAAAATCGCGAAGGACCTACTCGTAATCTATAGGGACCTATCCATAATTCGAAGAAACGGAGGGGCTTTTTCGTGAATGGATGTGCTTGACACGTGGACGGGCTGCATGGGCTCCAATTCTTCCGCTTATAATAGGGTTTATATATTCCATAAGACCGACTTGCTATTTGTTGACATTCGATTTGTTTTGACCCTACGGGTAGGTTCAGTTGCGTGCAAATCGACGAGTGATCAATACTACCTTTTTACCCGTTGATCTACCTAAAATCACTCTCACCGTACGTATCAATATTACCTTTTTACCCGTTGATCTGTGACCCGCTAAGGCTACTCTAAGTTAGCAAGCTGTGCACTATTTGATATAGATCGCTGACTAAATTCAAACACCATGATTCAATAGCAAAACTAACGAGTTGACAACTAGTATAAATCAACTAATTAATACAAATATCAAATAGATTTATCGAAGCCTCTGCATGCGGGCCATGAAACACCCCGAAAATTTTCAAAATGGGTTTGTTTTAATTTCTTGGATTTTATTCGAATTTTTTTGGATTTATTTGAATTTTATTTGAGCTTCTTTTGAACATTTTCCGTTTCAGGAAAATGGCCCCGAAATCCGCTTTCCCTTTTTGGCTTTTCCATTTTTCCCATCGGCTGGCGCCTTTTGGCCCAACCCGCCCCCTTCCTTTCGCCTTGCTCGTTCACCGCCCAGCACCCATGAGCCCACCTCCTTTTCTCACGCGGCCTGCCACCCTTCGGCCTGCTCCGCGCCCCCCTCGCCCCCGGCCCGGTCCGCGACGCCCCCCCTTCTCTCTCCACTCCGGCGTGACCCCGCTTCCGCCCGGTCCGAGCTCCGCCTCGCCGTCTCGTCGTTCTCGGCACCAATTTTTCAACGCCTCGCCTGCACCGCCCCGTCGCGTCTCGTCGCTCACCCGCCCCGCGCCGCGAATCCCACTCCGCCCGTGATGCCGTGCTGTCCTCACCGTTGAAATCGCCGCGCTCTCTCTCTTCCCGCCGCCTCTCCTCCTCCTCGCGATAATACCCCGCCCCGCCTCCATTTTCCCCAAGCCGTGAGTTTCTTCCTCGGCTCCGGCCTCTCCCCGCCACCACGGCTCTCCGCTCCCACCCCCGCCCCTTTTTCCTCATCTCTGAGTTCGCCGCAAGGTCCTCTTTCTCCCCCGCCACTTCTTCCTTTCTCCAGAGCCTCCGTTCGCTGGTTTCACCAGCGTCTTCCCAGCCTCCCAGATCACCCTCCGCTGCTCGCCTCGCCGCTTTCCCCCTCTCTGCTGGGCCTGTGCATTCTGCCGCCTTCGTTGCCGCCGCCCCTCGCATCTGGATCCCTTTGGGCCCGCCCATCAGCGTCACTTGCACACTCAGCCTGGCGGCCTGGTGCTCGTGGGCCATGGCTCAAGAGCCTCGCCAGGCGCCAGAGGCTAGGCTGAGTGGTGCCGCAAAGGCCAAAAGGCGTTATCTCATGCGACCCAATAAAAATTTAGTTTTCGGATTTTTATTTTATTTTTTGGATTTGATTTTATTTTGTGGGTAAAGTTGAGTAGCTCTGCAGAATGATCTAAATGGTATTCGAATACGCCGTGCTTCCGGTTAATGAAACTGAGTTAATTTAGAGTGATTCCTGTAACTGAGCTCGAGTAGTTTTAATTATAAACTTGTCGTAATCAGGATTTTGCTAATAACTTAGTGGTGAAGCTGTTGATTGGTTTATGTTTCAAATGTAATGTAAAATTTGTTTTTAACTCATGCATCCACCAAATACTTAAAACTAGTGCCAATTCATTGTAAATCCGTACATATAGTATTCAGAATTTTCGTGTGGCTTGTTGAGTACGGTTATGTATTCACCCTTGCCTCCTAATCCCCCTTTAGAATTTCAAGAAGATGATGGATTCCAAAAGAGCGTAGATGGCGATGATATTTGGCTTTGAAGGCCTTGATTTATCTACTCAAGCCTTTCCTGTGGGTGTTTTGGTAATGTATCTGGTGCCAGCCGCACTTTTTGTAAACTCTGGCCGTTATGCACTTAATTTATCTATAAAATATTCATATTTGCTTTTATGTTGGCAATATACTCTTGGTTACTTACAGCTAAAATCCTGGGTGGCTATAAAGGTATTTATACGCACCCCCTAAAAAGGGCGGTCCGTCACAAGTGGTATTAGAGCCCAGTTTGACCAGTAGATCAAGACCTTAAGGTGGTTTAGGAAAATTTACGAAAAACTTAATTGACTTACAAAACGGGTTACAAAGAGTATATAAGCGCTATCACTATCTTCTCCTTCTTGCCCCTTCTGCCTTACCCAAAACTCTGTTTCCGAAAATTGTTTTAAAGTTTTTCTATGCTTAACTAACTTCAAAACTTTTGTGTCAGCAGATGGTGCAAAGAGTCCACCCCTACCTCGACGTGCTTGGTGGATGGACAAATCGGTTATGGCAGATGATGCAGTTTCTTGGTGTGGGTCCAACAAGCTGCCCAGTTTTCCACTCAGAGGAGCACTTCCACGGGGCAGTGCATTGCCAGTGGGGATCATGGGTAGACCTGCAGCCGATGCCTATTCATCCTGATGAGCCACGAAGATTCGAGGGTTTTCGGTGCGTTGAGCGAGAAGCTATTCAGGATGCTACCAGGAAGGCAGCAAGGTATCTGCACCGTCGCTATCAGCGCGAGTTCGACGGCAGTCCCTTTTTGTCGGTCCCGCAAGATGGTGAGCAGCCCAATGAGATTATAGTCCTCATCCCCGACAACAGCCCCGATTCACTCATGCAGGATACAGCCAGATTTTGCTGGAGCAGGAGGTCAGCTACACCTGCGCGCTCAGGGAATGCAACGAGATGCATCAGCAGCTACAATTAGCCTGGAATGAGATTGAGGCATTAAGGGACGAGCTCAAGCAATTTGAGCCGCAGTACGATCCAATGGAAGAGGAGTCCGTGGGTGGAAGTCCCTTAGAGGTGGTCGATCAGGTCCCGCGAGAGTATATCGTTAGTTTAGTGTGTACCCCTTCTATCAGGCTTTTGATAGTGTAAAATGGGTCGTACTGGATCTCAAAACAGTACCTTGTACGATTCATCCTCTATGTATGAATGGAAATTTATGTTTGCTAAATCTCAGTCATTTTTTGTTTGCACTAATTATCCTTATAACCCTACTAAACTCAAAGAGTTTCCTTCATTTCGTCTGAAACCCTCACCTATTCATTTCACTCTCATCCCAGACTCTAAATCTTACTTACCTTCTACTTGCCCAAAACCTGCTGCAAAACCGAGCAAAGATCAGATTAAGCACCATGGTAGGAGTTGGACCACACCACACTATCAGTGATGAGGCCAAATCTACGGGCAACGTGACCGGCTTAGCCCAGGTATTAACTATGATGGAAAGGAACATGCTTCAGGCAGAGATGCACTAGACGCAACTGATGGAAAAAGGTCTTAGAACAGCTAGCCACCAGACCCCAAGGACAATTCCATGGACAGGATGGAACCATTGGAAGATCAAGATGGTCCGATTTCCAAAAGACAAGGACGCCCATCTTTTCAAGCTCAGCAGAACTGCTAGCAGCGGATGATTGGATCAGGGATATTCAGCGGAAGCTCGACACGGTTAGTGTTTAGACAAAGAGCAAGTGTTATACACCTCGTATCAACTACAAGGACAAGCCATCACCTGGTGGATAAACTTCTAGGCCCAGAAATCTGGACAAGAAATCTCATGGTCAGAATTTGAAGAAGCATTCAGGAAAGCCCACATCCCTGCAGGCTTAATGGCAGCTAAAAGAAGAGAATTTCTAGCTCTCCACTAAGGTGGGAGAACAGTCTTAGAATATTTCCGCCAGTTTAACCAACTATCTCGATACGCCCCAGGAGAAGTGGACACCGAAGCCAAGAAGATGGAGAGATTCTTCGAAGGTCTACAAAAAAAATTAAAGTTCCACATTGCAGCGCTCGATTTCAAAGACTTATCGACAATGGTGGACAAGTTGATAATTACAGAGGAGACCCGGAATGACTTAGAGGACACTCGGAAAAGAAAGGCACAACAATTCAGGATGCAGAACCCAGGACCAATTGGACGGAGGATGCCAGCCCCTATTCCTGGATACCCTATAAAGAGACAAACAATCGGAACTCTCCCGCCGCTCAATTCAACGCGGTGTGATGCTTCAAATGCAACAGAAATCATTATGCCAATATTTGCCCTAGAAATCAAATAGGCTGCTTTCATTGCGGACAAACACGGCATATCAGGCAGAATTACCCAAGACAGCATCTACCAACAGAGATAGCCAGGACACAAGCATCAAACTCCATTTCAACCGACAAGCAGTTAGTCCCATACCAATCCCCGTGACAGCAGCAAGGTATACTACAAGGAAAAAGGTCAGTAAAGTCCGAGTAGCACTCCAGTGATAGAAGCCCGAATGCCCCAGGAAATTTTCAGGGGAGAATCAACCATGTTTATGCAAAGGAAGCAGTAGGAGTAGCAGACGTCATCATCGATAAGTTTCAAGTTCAATCCCAGCCGGCTTTGATTCTTTTGACCCTGGTGCAACCCATTCCATTCGTTTCGCTGGCTTTTGTTTGCCAAAATGGTATTCCCTATCTCCCTTACCTACCCCTAGTGCGTTCCAAACACCTGAGAGTTGGGTAACAACTCGGTTCGAGTGTGAGGATCTGAGATTGACCATTCGAGAAATTAAGTTCAAGGGCAGTTTGCTGATGATAGAAATGGAAGGATTGAACGTCATCCTAGGAATGGAATCGGTTATCTAGACGTAAGGCAATACTGGAATGTGAAAGAAAAACTTATCACCCTTACAAATGACTAGGGACAGCAAGTGACCATGCAGACAAACCCGGAGTTAGTGAAAAGAAAAAGGAAGTGCATTAGTGCTCTCACCTCAGAGATAACTAAGATGCCAATCATTTAGGAATACCCAGACAAATTGACATGAAAGTGACTTGACCTACCATAAGGAACCAGTTAGAGATGGATCATTTTAACCAACAAATGGTATCGGGAGGACCCATACATTCCCTTGAAACCCAACCGGATCTTTTGGACCAGATCAAGTCAGCCCAACTGAAGATGAAGAAATTCAACAGTGTGGAAAGGAAATGGCGATACCAACCCTCAAGAACTCCTTAAGAGGAACAAGGCATATTACGGCCCCATAACCGTATATGTAATAATAAGGATATAAAAGGATTGATTTTGACAAAAGCCCACTCATCCCAACCCTTATGCATCCCAGAAGTACAAAGGTGTACCAAGACTTAAGGAGAAAATACTGGTGGAAGGGTATGAAAGATGAAATAGCCAAGCATGTCTCATGCGGTGACATGTGTTGAAAGGTTAAGATTGACCATCAAAAGACCACAGGCCTACTACCGCCACTTCCGATCCGAGACAGGAAATGGGACAAGATCGGAATGGACTTCATCATGGGAATGCCTAAACACTCAACAGGGATTCGATGCTATTTGGGTGATAATTGACAAATTGACCAAAGTAGTCTACTTCATTCTCATCAAGCAGACTTTCAACAGGAATAAATTAGCAAAACTATGCCTGACAAAAATAATAAGATTGCAAAGAAAATTGTGTCAGATCAAGGAACCTAGTTCACATCCAAATTTTGGAAAAGTCTATATGAAGCAATGGGGACAGACTTGACATTTAGTACGGCCTACCACCCGCAGATTGATGGACGAACGGAAAGAGTTAACCAGATACTAGAAGACTTGCTAAGGGCATGTGCTTTGACCTACGGAGGGAGCCTCTTGGACGAACGGAAAAAATTATTTTTCGGATTTTTATTTTATTTTTTGGATTTGATTTTTTTAAAATCCGGAAAATCATTTAAAATTCCAGAAAAATCCCCAAAAATCCCAAAAATTTCCAAAAATCCAAAAATAGCCAAAAATACATATTCATGATCAGTTCGAGCCACTGAGTCCAAAAATGACCTCCGTTTCACCATACTAAGTCCAAAAAATTCCCAAAATACCCCTAAACCCTTTTTCCAACCATTTTCTCTTCGATTTCTTTTTCAATTTCTCTTTCTTTGGTTGTTTTTTTGTTTATTTATTGGTTGTGTTTTCCCATTAGATCTGACGTCAAAGCAACCCTTGGCACAAATCCCAGAGCAGGAGCAGTCTTTGGAGCCATACCAGAAGCCGAAGCCATTCGAGACCAGACGCGACGTCGATCACTTCTCGCTAGGCGAACCTTCGACCCCGCAAGGCAAGCCGCACCCCTTGATCATGTTGATCCCATTTTTCCGTATAAATACTATGTATTTTGCTATTACACCATTGTCTGTAATAGAGAACTAAAAAGAAGCTAATTTGGAATGACTTGATTAGTTAAAAATCCACTCCCTTGTTAGAGCCTTGTTGATTATGCCATATTTAATTGTTAACCCTAGGTTATCATTAATGAACCTCCGTAGATTAGGTATAATAATCTTTCACATTTACGAACTATAGTTCAAAACCGTCGAGTCGTGACTCGGGGCGCTTTTTCAAATCCTGCTACGGTTAGGGGGACAGTGTTGGGCAGACCACGAAAGATGGATGCCGCCCAACCCCAACCAATGACAAGCCCAAGTGTGGTCCGTGATCGCATAAAGGGTACCAATGTTATGTGTGTATTGGGCTGTGTCTTCAGCATTTAAGGATCAGCCCTCTTGGGCAAAATAAATAACTTCAGTCCTCTCTCAACCATAGGTTGGGTCGGTCAGCTCTGTTGACCTGATCCAACGTAGCCCGATATATTGTATTTCCTCTTGGAATACCTACGAGTGGGACTACCATTCTCGCTTAGGGGAATGGATTGCGTATCGATTTGGGGTGGAACGGAATGGTGCGGCCATTCGTCGGTTCTCATAATAGTAGGTATCCACGGTATGACTAGATCGCGTCTCCCGCCTTGGCCAGTCGGTCTTAGAGACTATGAATCCTCGTAACCTACTGGGTAGGAGCTAAAAAGGGGAAATCCAATGAAAGGTTATGTTAATCTCGATCGAGCCGCATGCATTAAAGTTGCATGTTAATCCGGTGGCACTAATGATTGTAAATATCTTGTGGGTAAAGTTGAGTAACTCTGTAGAGTGATCTAAATGGTATTCGAATACGTCGTGCTTCCGGTTAATGAAACTGAGTTAATTTAGGGTGATTCCTATAACTGAGCTCGAGTAGTTTTAATTATAAACTTGCCGTAATCGGGATTTTGCTAATAACTCAGTGTTGAAGTTGTTGATTGGTTTATGTTTCAAATGTAATGTAAAATTTATTTTTAACTTATGCATCCACTAGATACTTAAAACTAGTGCCAATTCCTTGTAAATTCGTACATATAGTATTCAGAATTTCCGTGTGGCTTGTTGAGTAAGCTTAAGGTTGTGTACTCACCCTTGCCTCCTAATCCCCCTTTAGAATTTCAAGAAGACGACTGATTCTAGAAGAGCGTACATGGTGATGATATTTGGTTTTGAAGGTCATGATCTATCTGCTCAAGCCTTTCCTGTGGGTGTTTTGGTAATGTATCTGGTGCCAGTCGCACCTTTTGTAAACTCTGGCCGTTAGGCCCTTAATTTATCTATAAAATATTCGCATTTGCTTTTATGTCTGACAATATACTCTTGATTATCTATATCTAAAATTCTAGATAGTTGTGAAGGTATTTATACGTATCTCTAAAAGGAGCAGTCTATCATAGTCGATTACATCGCAAGATGTTCTAATCGGAGGGAAGAACATGATGTACCGCCTTCCGCTTACGGAAATATTATAGAAGAAGTAGAGTGACGAATGGGAAAACGGTGTGGACGTAGTTCCTTTGTGAGCCGGTCAATGTAGGGGGCTTCATCGGGTGTCGTAGCCTCTGCATGAGGTGGCTCAGCTTGGCAACTTCTCATACTTCTTGGTGAAACCCTAATTCAACGATTTGAAGGAAAAATTTCATGTCTTTAATACGCTACATTTGTTAATTGAATTGATTTTGATTTTAATGATTTATAATTTTTTCAAACTTAGAATTATTTGTATTACATTTTTAACAAATTTTAAATATATATGTTGGATTTATGATAATATTAAATTATTGCACAAACAGAATTCGAGCAAATATCCCGCTGCAAGATGCTCTTACGAATGCACTGATTAGCTCGAATCTGTAAGACATGTACATGAAGGTGCGAAGCCTGGATGGATCTATGCATGATTTCAACATTGATGTACGTATCGCAAGGTAACCATTCTCTCATCTGGCTACGGACTGTTCGGTGATGGCCGCCTAGAAGGATCAGGTCATGCCAATTCTTTCTCCAATTGTTTTGCCTCCTTCCAATCCTGAACTGCGTTTTGGTGGCAAATTCGGGGCCTCTTCAAGTAGCGATTATGGATCTGTTTCTAAGGTCAATTTTGGAGAGATTCATCCTGCTTCGCAGCGCGTCAAGGGCTGTTGGCCTTGGAATCGTTTAAAAGGCTGGAAGGGTCCATTACCTAAACCAAGGAAGGTTGTACCTAGAACTTTTGGAGATTATCTTCTGCCATTGATCGATGAAAGATTGTCGAGTTGCAGATTGTTGGGAGGTTCTGGCACTCATTTTCATGGCCGTAATCCTGAATATTCTCAGGTTGCAGATCGCTCGCTCCCTGATTATCCGCTAAATCTAAATTCGAAATTACCATCAGTTGGGCTGTCTGTTGGGCCGGTTGATCTGTTGAGCCAAACGTCTGTGTTATTGGTTTGGTCTAAGAATAATCCTGGATTGGCTCGGCTGCATCGACGGCTTACTCTTCGCAAACCCAAAAACGCTCTTCGCTCATACGCTGAGGTTGTGATGGCGGGTGGGGTGGCGGCGGCCGGTAATGGCGATCGCCATCATGCCCGAAATTTGGGTGGTCAACCTCGTGCTGCAGATGGTGGTGGTCGTCTCCCACGATATCAGGTCCGTGGTCGTGGGCGTTTTGGGGGCCGTGATTGAGTTCAAGGACATGGAGGCCGGGGTGGTTTCTTTAATCGTGGAATTCATGGTGGTGGTGCTATGTCTGATGCAAATGCTGGGGTCTTCTGGGTGGCGAATGCTGGGAAAGCGCCTGCTGATGACCAGTGCAAGTTGTTTTCTGAGAAGGGGGACAATTCTGGTATGACGGCAGGTAATCATATTGATCCTCAACTTGCTAGTGAACCTGCATTGAAGAAGAAAAAGAAGTTTGTGTTGTGTTGTGAGATATGTGAGGATGAGCATTTTACTCCGCACTGTCCTCTATTGCATGGTCCGAAGCCAACTGCTGCATTTAGTGGTCTGGTTGGGGAGGGCTTGGGTTTTTTTCACATTCCACATACAACTGCTGTGAAGGCGCCTAGTAAGGTTTCTGTAACTGCTTTAATTACTATTGTTGAGGGCTCTGTTTCGGCGGAGTTGGTTAGATCTGAATTGGCTAGGGCTATTCCGGTGAAGTGGGATTGGGTGGTTAGAGTTCATGGTCCTAATTCTTACATTGTGCCATTTCCGTGTCAAGTTGAACTCCAAAGAATGATTAGTATGAAGCGTCTCCGTACTGATAATAATGAGGGTGTGATGTCATTTGAGGAGTGGAATATGGAGATCATGCCTAAACAGAGGCTACACAAAGTTTGGATTCATGTTTACGGTGTTCCTTATGAGATTAGATCTTTTTTATCTCTCTGGGCGGTTGGTTCTATTCTTGGAGCCACGCAAAGAGTGGATATGAGATCGATGAGAAAAACTGGTATAGTTAGATTGTTAGTCGCTGTGCTTCATGCGAATTGCATTCCGGATGGGGCTGATATTGTGGTTGGTGATGGCCTCTATGAGATCTTCTTCAAAGTTGATCAGGTGATTACGGATAAAATTGGGGAATCTGATGAGTTTGAGGATGTGGATGATTTAGATGACACGGGTAACCAAAACAAGGATAATGATCAAACTATGGATGACGCTGATATTGGTGACAAGATTGGCACATCTGAGGCTAGCAATGTTCTCAGAAGTAATAATAATTTTGAGAAGGGGTCGGCTTCTGGTGTTCCCAAGGTTTCTGGGTTGCAATGTGTAGATCAAATGGCTGATGAGATTTTGGATGATGCTGTTTTAGCTAGCAAGGGAGCTTTGTCTATGCTTCCTGACAATAGAGTAACAGCCGAAGAAGGTGTTCAGCAGGTGGATTTCATAACCGGTGATAGTGATGTCGGGTTGCATTCTGATATGTCAGAAGGTAATTTAGTAATGTTAGTGAAGGAAAATGCTGGTGTGCTAACAGGGGCTATGCTTATTCCTAGTGATCATGAACCTGTGTCTGGTTGTTCTGTTTCTGAAATTATGGATGTTCAAAAGGGTATTGAATCTGTAGGTCATCATCTGGATGCTATGTTTTTGGTGGGAGGTGGTTTGTCTGGTATTGCTGACAATAGCCTTGAGACCGAAGTGGATGTGCATCTGGTGAAAGTGGATGATAGTATTACTGGAGATGGTGCAGGTGGGCTCCTTGTCGACAAATCAGATGATGGCTTTGTTTCTGGAGTTGGTGCTGGTGGACTTCTCTCCGACAAGTCTGCTGAGGGTGAGAATTTGGTGACATCTGTATTACAGTCTGTTCCAAGTGACAATCATCTGGTTGCTGTTAGCACCAGTGTAACATCCCAATTTTTGGATTTTCAATTATTAAATATTATTTTATTTGCAATTTATGATTTTATGAATTTCCTGGATTTATTCGGATTTTCTGAGATCGGTTGGAATTATGGTAATTTAAAGTATAATGCCTTCTGATTAAAGAGTTATTTATAAATAGATAATTTAAACTAAAGTCTGCCCAAAAATATTTTAATTAAGTCCATAGGGTCTCGAAGTATTTTCTTTTAGAATTTCTTGGAGTCCTCCCAGAGTATTAAAGGGTTCGGAGAAATCAAATAAATTTCAAATATCTATCTTTCTAAAAGAGAAGCATCAGAAAGATCGTCGTGTACGGTGATGAGCTCAGCCCAGTTGGCATGTACGTGGGGTACCCGAATGAATGCGGGCCATTGATCGGTTACGCAGGCGGTGGAGATGAGTTTTAGTCCGAGCCGCCGCTAGCGTCTGCGCTTTGCATGTTCTGCCGTCGTGGGGACCTTGGCGGTCTCGAATCCCGGTGCCACAATTGTTGCGTGCGTAGCCGATTCATACACGGATGCTGGCGCCGAAGCCGCACGGATTTGGAAGTCCATCGGCCGGGAGTGCAACGACGTGATCGATTTGGATTCCAGCGCAGCGCCGAAGCCTTTCCATGCGGGAGAAGTAGACGTAGCTGACTCGAACTCTAGCGATTGGCGTCGATTTTGGCAAGGAATCGGGAGACTTTCCATGCGGGAGAGCGGAAAGTACGGGCGCGCTGGCTATTTAAGCCGTGAGCAGCGACACCAGGAGGAACAAGCGACAGAAGAAGAATTTCCAGGCAATCGAAGCGACGAAAAAGTTTGGAGCGCCGTCGTCCGAAGTTCTCACGAGGACAGCAGCGCGCAGGCGTTGTCGGAGAAATTGAGCGGCAAGGAAATCAGGAGCATCAAGCGAGTTGTGCTGTCGGGGGATTTCGCGGAACCCACAGCCGGCATTGCTAGAAGTTTCACGCCGATCGAGTTGTCGCCGAGGTCATCGTCTTCGTCTCCGGTGAATTCAAGTCCCTGTTGCTTCATCGCCGATCGGGAGCTTCGTCAGCCGTCGGATCTTAATCGAGCGCACGGAATTCATCCACGTCACTTCGGAATCGGTAAGCGTCTCCGATTAAATATCAACCGTTGGATTGAAGTCGGACGGTTGATATTAGGCCACGTAGTAGATTTACCGTAACCGTTAGATTGAGTTCATCAGTCTAGATTTTTGCCACGTTTTGTCCGTACAAATCGGGGCAGGAAAATTCAGATTTTTTTTATAAAAATAATTCGGAAAGATTTAGAATTTCTAATTCCAGAGTTTAGTTATTTTCAAAACTTTTAAATGCTATATCTTTTGCATTTTAACTCCGATTAAGGTGATTCAAATTCCAAAACATTTGTAAAATTTAGATCTTTCCAATGGTGGATTTTATTTGAATTTTTGAGTTCATTTGCTATTTGTTCTTGGTGTTTATTTGCTATTTCTTTCGATTCGCGTAGACGTTGAATTATGCGACGCTTCGGAGGAGGAGCCATCAACTCAATAACAGTTTCTAGACCACAACCAGGAGCTTAACGAAGGCAAGTTGTGCTTTGATCATGTTGCACCCATGAATTAGTTTGCATGCTATTTTGATTTACCTTATCACTTGTTAATTCATGAGTACAAATGATTTTGACCTAGATTGGGATTTAGATATTATACCCTCTTGAATTACATCCTACCTTGTTAAATTGTATGCCATGATCCATTTGTTACCCTAGGTTGGTTAATTATAGTTGGTTAATATAAAATCAACATGGATGGTTAGACCGGATTAGAATGCTTAGCCATGCCACGTCATCACATGCTCATGAAATATTGCTTATTAATCTTGACTAATGGAATATGAAATTATGATGATAACTTGTGGGCCATGTGTGGTCGCACAAAGAGATTGAGTTGTTGTGACAGCGGAGTCACGCAACGATATTGATTTGTGAAGGGCACGTGGTGCTTGGTAATCAACTGGGGTGGGAAAATGATTTAGACTGAGGCAAATGGCAAGATTGTTTCTGGTGGGCCAAGACTGGCAATTGGGTGGTTGCATTTGGTTTTTGGTGGGCCAAGAGTGGCAATTGGCCGGCGGTCGCATTTGGTGGGCCAAGAGTGGCAATTGGGCGGTCGTATTTGGTTTTATGACATGTTGTTGTGATGAACTTTTGGTTAGTCTTTCCTCGGTCAACTAAGGGTAATTAATTAAAATAAACAACTGGATGGGATGGCGGGATGCCATGTGGATAATGGAACTTGGATTTAGGATGGAAACCTGGTTTATTTGAGAAATGCTGAATCTATTACTTGTTATTATTTGTTTTACTGCTTTTCAATCTATGAAGTGTATATGTTTACAAAATGCTGCTTATTGCTTATGAACCATGAGCCTTCCTTTGGAATAAGCCTGCATATAGCTATGATAGTATTGCATTCTGTGCACAACTTGTTGAGTACGTGTTGGTGTACTCATCCTTGCTTAACAACCAACAACAGTGGAGGAATCATCGTCATTATTGGAGGAGGACTTTTCAGGTGGACGCGTGTCACTAGGCCAATCCTTGTCGATGCTTGTGGTGTGCCGATGGGACATCTACGCTTTCTCCGCTCTTCCATTGCATTTGTCTCATTTGTCTTACTATTGCCTTGTGAGGTGAATATGGTAAGTGATCATAAGATCGTACACTAGTTATATTCAATAAATAAAGTCTTATTATTCTTATCGTTGTGTATGATATGATGCTTACCGATGTTAAGCTGTGTGCACTAGCGATTGATCTTGGGACTAGTGCGGCAAAACACAGTGGATTCGAATTGGTGAATTCGGGTCCCTACAACCAGGGAGCATTTTGATGCTTTGCGACTGGAGTATACTGGGGATATGCGGCTGGATTATTCCGGGGGTGCTGTTTCTAACAGGGAGCAGTCTGGGGTTATGCGGCTGGAGGTTGGGCAGCTTGATTTTCAGTCTGATTGCTGTAAGCCGACGGTTTCTGGGACTTCAAAACATGATGGGGCTTCAAATAAAGTGGTGTTTGCGGAGGACTTGCAGATTATGCCAGGGAAAGAGATATCTCAGGAGGGTGGTCACTTGCTGACATTCTGATAAGGAATGATTTTGGTCAAGTTGATCATATGGGTAAGCAAATTCATGAGTTATCTCGCCGAATGCTGCAATCTTTATGTAAGAAGAACAATATTCGTGCGAATATCTCCAATATGGCTATGGTCATAGCGCTCCAGGCTCTGGATAAAATTAAGGGCTGGGATGAGATGGTGCTGTTTCCCTCCTCTGGGCCTTGTGTGTTGCAATGTAGATCAAGTTCGAGGGTAGCGTCAATGGGGGATACTAATATGCTTGTGAAAGCAATGAAGCTGGTAGATAAGAAGAATTCTTTGGAGCCAGGTACTTGCCCATCTTTCCCATCAATCTCTGATTCTGAATTTTCTGTGAGAATGACAAAATTGGGTATTTCTATTGGTAGTGATAATACAGATATTTCTACTGCTTTTACTCTTCTTAAAAATATAGAATTAGATAGGCTTAGGGTATCGAATAAACACATCAGTTCGAGTAGTCAAGTTGCCTCACCTAAAATTAAGTTGGCTGAGGAGGATGAGGATATGTTAGACACCCACCTCAAGCACATTCGTGATGAATTTGATGAGACTGTGCTTGAGGAGGGCTTAGATCATATTTGTAATGATCTTGTTGCTACACCTCGTAGGAAAAAATCCAAAATAAAAACTAGTTCAAGATTGGGGTTGATTCCTAAAAAACCTAAAACACCATCTAAGCTGAGTCTCAAATGAAAGGTCTTTTCTGGAATAGCAGAGGTCTTGGAGACTTGGCTAAATATGGGTACTTAGCGGACATAGTAAAAGAAGAGCAAATTGATTTTATTGCTCTGATGGAGACGGGTCGGGATCACTTCCCAGATAGGACCTTGAAAAAATTATGTGGTGGCAAAGAGTATATTTGGCACTGTATGCCACCTCATGGTCGTTCAGGGGGGATGCTTTTGGGGGTTGATTTAACGGTGTATGACATTGGAGCGATCGATGAAGGGGTCTTTTATATTAAGTTTACTCTTCGTAATAAAAATGATGGTTTCAAATGGGCTTTAATAGCAGTTTATGGTCCTGCGCAACAGGAATATAAAGAATCTTTTCTATCTGAGATGGTTCATATTTGTAGTAAAGAATCGTTGCCATATATTATTGGTGGAAATTTCAATATTATGCGGGGGCCTCAAGATAAAAACAAGGCCAACTTTGATAAGAAATGGCCTAATCTTTTTAACATGGTTATTCAATCATTAGAGCTTAGAGAGTTAAATTTGTCTGGTCGTCAATATACTTGGGCAAGTAGTGGTGATGATCTAACTTTTGAGAAGTTAGATAGGATCTTGGTCTGTACTGAATGGGAAAATAAATTTTCTCTCACTACTGTGCAGGCTAGGGATAGAAGTAACTCAGATCATACCCCTTTATTATTGAATACTGGGGGGTCGTCTCATAATAGATAGCCGCCGTTATTCAAATTTGAACGTGGTCGGCTGATTAGAGATGGTTTCTATGAGTGTGTTGCCGATAAATGGCAATCAGAGACCAGAGGGGTTACTGCTATGGAAAAATGACAGAATAAGATAAGGACTCTTAGGCAATTTTTAAGAGGCTGGGCCAAACATACAGTTGGTCATAATAAAAAAGAGAAGAAGAAGATTATATCTATAATGGATGATTTGGATAAAAAGGCAGAACATAGCGTTCTCTCAGCTCATGAATTAAACTTGAAAAATTACCTTCATGAACGGTTGGTGCACCTGTTGAGGGAAGAAGAAATTAAGTGGTATGAGAGAGCTAAAACAAAAGACCTTTTGGAAGGGGATGATAATACCCAATATTTTCATTTGATTGCTAATGGCAAACACAGAAAACAACACATTTTCAAATTAGATCATGAGGATCGTGTAATAGTGGGTGACGCTCAATTAAAAGAGTATATCACAAACTATTATAAGGGTTTGTTTGGTCCGCCAGAGGAGAATAATTTTAGTTTAGTGGAGGTTCATAATCATGATTTGCCCCACGTAACAAATGAGGAGAATGAAATCCTCATTGCTAACTTTACTGAAAAAGAGATTAAAGAGGCGATTTTTCAAATGGAACACAATAAATCGCCCGGCCCTGATGGTTTCCCAGCAGAATTTTATCAGGTATTCTGGGATATTATAAAAGATGATCTGTTGGCGTTGTTTCATGATTTCTTTTGTGGACGATTACCTCTGTTTAGTCTAAATTTTGGGATAATTACGCTTCTTCCAAAAATTAAAGAGGCGACCAAAATACAACAGTATAGACCGATATGTTTGCTCAATGTGAGCTTCAAAATATTCACAAAAGTTGCTACTAATCGAATTATGCATCTGGCAAACAAAGTAGTTAGACCTTCTCAAACTGCTTTCATGCCAGGTCGTCATATTATGGAGGGAGTAGTTATATTACATGAAACTATTCATGAATTGAATTCGAAGAAGCTAAATGGAGTGATATTAAAACTTGATTTTGAAAAAGCTTATGATAAGGTGAAATGGTCTTTTCTCCAGCAAACCCTTCGCGTGAAGGGTTTCTGTCAACAGTGGTGCTCTTGGATTGATCATTTTGTCACTAGAGGTAGTGTGGGTATTAAAGTTAATGATGATATTGGACATTACTTTCAAACGAAAAAAGGGCTTAGGCAGGGTGATCCCATGTCCCCTATTTTATTTAATATCGTGGCAGATATGCTTGCTCTTTTGATTAAGCGAGGGAAAGAGAGTGGCCAATTTTGAGGGGTTATTCCTTATCTGATTGAGGATGGTTTATCGATTCTGCAATATGCCAATGACACTATCCTTTTCATGGATTATGATATTGAACAAGCTAAAAACATGAAGTTATTGTTGTGTGTATTTGAACAATTATCGGGACTCAAAATTAATTTTCACAAAAGTGAGATATTTTGCTTTGGTGATGCTAGACATCATGAACAAGAATATTCTGACTTGTTTGGTTGTGGGATAGGATCATATCCATTTCGTTACTTAGGTATTCCCATGCACTTTCACAAGCTCCGCAATACGGATTGGGGCGTGATTGAGGATAGATTTAAACGAAAACTAAGTACGTGGAAGGCCAAACACCTTTCTTATGGGGGTAGACTTATTCTATTAAATTCTGTGCTCAGTAGCCACCCTATGATCATGATATCCTTTTTTGAAATCCCAAAGGGTGTTTCTGGCGTGTCGGCGTACTCTCTGTTGGGTACCCTCTCCGGCGCATAAAGCGATCCACGTGGCGTCCGGCAAGCAAGGGCGAGATGCCTGCGCCGCCGTCCGATCACGTGGCGGCTTTGGCGGGCGGGCGGCGAAGCACGCCGCCGCCAGCGCCGATCCACGTGGCGTCCGGCGAGCGGCAGAGAAGACGCTTGCTCGCTCGGCGCCCGATCCACGTGGCGGCTTTGGCGAGCGGTGGCGGCACGCCCGCCGTCAGCGCCGACCACGTGGCGTCCGGCGAGCGGCGGCGAGACGCCGCTCACCCGGCGCCCGATCACGTGGCGGCTTTGGCGAACGAAGCGGCGAAGCACGCCCGCGGCCAGCGCCGGCACGTGGCGCCTGCGGGTAGGTAGGTGTGGGCGCCTTTCGCCCGCCGCCGAGGCAAAAAAGGTAGTGCGGGTAACCGCCTCGAAGTCTCCTTCCCCTATCGCCGTGCGGCAGCGAACTGTTGTGTCGATCCGTTGATTACAAGGAATCCGGTGCGGTCCCATTCCTCGACGCCTATCACCTACCCATCATAAAGGGTCCCATCCACGTGACGGAGGCGAAGCCATCGTCGGCATTAGTGGAGTTGGAGGAACGGAACAAAGACAGAAGGGGTAATAAATGTATGAAGATCAAGATGATGACCCCCTTTTACCTACTCCGCTAGCTTTGGCCTATATAAGGGCACTTTCGGGCGCATGAGGAGAGGGGGGACGATCGAAAGTTCGGCGAGAGAAACTAAGGAAGAGTTTGTGTCTGAGAACACCGTACTAGCTCCAAACTTTCAACAAGAAATCCAGCAGGACGTAGGGCTATTACCCTTCTCACAAGCGGGCCTGAACCTGGGTAAAAATCAGTGTCTCATCTTAGTTCATAGACGTCGGAGTCCTCCGCGCGGGAGTCTCTAGGGTTTTCACCCTCTAGGGTTAGCCAGCCGCGAAGACGCCCTCCTACCGAACCAAACCCGTCCAGTGACTCGGCCTGTCGGTGGAATATAACGGCAGGCGCACACTGTAGGGGGCTAGTGGTTGGTTTTCCCGGCTAACTTCCCGGCGAACCTCGGTGTTCTTTCTTCAAGAAGCAAGCCCGTGCGTCTGAAGATAGCGGGTTCTCAGCATCAAGATGTGGCGGGGGCGAGCATCGCCCAAGGCGCGTCCCGGCAGTCGTGCTGGTCGAAGGATCGTCTCACACCGCCCCTGCATGGCGGTACCGTTGCTCCTTTGGGAGCGGCGGAGCAGCCTGTGCGCCACAGGCTGGCCATGGAGGCAGCCACTCCTGCCCAGAATTTGCACGCGGTTCGTGCCCTTCTGGACCACCCTTCGGTGGAGTTTGCAGGAGATTCCCCAGCCACCCCGTGGCTGCGGGATATCACTGGTCTCATGGATGCGGCCCAGCTTCGGGTAGGGCTCTCGGCCGGCGACCGCCGTCGGTGCCTCGTTACTGAAGCGCGTCTTTGGGCGCTCTCGCGTCTAGCGCCCAGTGAAGCGACTCGGTCGGCGGGCGGAGACGGCGAAAAACGTCTTGCAATGGCCTTTGTCCGGTTCCACAGCGGACCGTGGGGACCTTCGGTCGCACTTGGATGAAAGCCGCCGCCAGCGCGGCGATGATCTCCGTGGCCGCTTGCCGCGCCACCCAGTCCGAGAGCGCTGCCACGGGAAGCAGGTAGTCTCTGACGGTGAGAGTCCCTCTCATGGCTCTCACTCTCGGACCAAGGAGGAGGTGCACTCCTCCGATTCTATAGGGAGCCAGGCCCCGCGCTCCCGAGGAAGGTCCCCGGACTAGGCCCTTGGCGAGCGGCTGGGCTCCCTCTATGGTGTCGGGTGCCAGGCCTTCTCCAGACGGCTGCGCCGCGTGGCGTGGCCGGACAGGTTCCGCCCGGCGTCCATAGAAAAATACAACGGCACCACCAACCCGGAGGAGTTCTTGCAAATCTACACGACGGTGGTGCGAGCGGTTGGCGGGTCTGAAAAGATCATGGCCAACTACCTCCCAACGGCCTTGACGAGCTCTGCCCGCTCTTGGCTGTTGAACCTCCCGCGGGGATCGATACACTCATGGGGGGAGTTGTGCGACCTCTTCGTCACCAACTTTCAAGGCTCCCTTGCGCAGCCAGGCGTGGAGGACGATCTCCACGCTCTGGAGCAGGAGAAGGGGGAGTCGCTGCGCGACTTCATCTAGCGGTTTTGCCACTGCCATAATACGATCCCCCACATTTCGGAACAATCGGTCGTCATCGCCTTTCAAAGGGGCGTTCGAGACCGTAAGATGAAGGAGAAGATGGCCACCTGCACCATCAGCACCACTTCCGAGCTCTTCTCCCTCGCACACAAGTGTGCGCGGGCCACGGAGGCCAGGGGGCCACCGTCTGGCCCCAAGGGTGGCCAAGGCAAGGACGAGGTCGGGACCTCAAAGGGTTCCGGCCGTGCAAATAAGAAGGCGAGGAAGCGTGAGGCAGGAGAGACCAGGCGGGTCTTGGTCGCCGAACGCGACGACAAGGACCCCGTGCCGCGGAAGCGCAACCGCCGCGACCGGCGTGAGGACCGCCGCGGTCGTGGGAACGACCGCCGCGAACAAAAAGAGGGCGAGCTTTATTGCCCAATCCATCGGACTAATACTCATGACCTGGACGGCTGTCGGGTCGTGAGCAAAATGGTGGAGAAGCGGCTCAAGGAACGCCACCCCGACGACGACCAAGACGAAGATCCCTCCCCGCTGGCCTTTCAGCAGGTGAATCACGATGTGGCCTACATCCATGGTGGTTCGTCCACCTTTTCCTCCAACGCCGCTTATAAACGGCTGAAGAGGGAAGTGTGCGCCATGGCGTCGGGCTCAGGGGCGGGTCGGATGCTGAAGTGGTCGGAGCAGACGCTCACTTTCAGTCAAGCCAACCACCCTGAGGGCGCCACCAGCCTGGGGAATCTCCCGGTCGTGGTGTCACCCACCATTCGGAATGTACGGCTGGGGCGCGTGCTGGTGGACGGAGGGAGTTCCATCAACCTCCTGTCCTCTTCGGCATTCTTGGCGCTCCAGATCCCGCAGCAAGATCTGCGCCCGGCTCTGCCCTTCTTCGGGGTAGCCCCAGAGGCTAGTTTGATGCCCCTGGGTCAGGTGTGCCTCCCCGTCACCTTCGGGGAGGAAGACAACTACCGCACCGAGATGGTGGACTTTGAGGTCGCTGATTTCGACCTCCCCTACAACGCTCTACTCGGCCGACCGGCGTTGGCCAAGTTCATGGCCGCAACCCACTATGCTTACATGGTGGTGAAGATGTCGGGGCCTGGCGGCCCCATTGCGATCCGGGTGGATAAGTCAGAGGCCTTGCGCTGCCACAAATATGCGCTGGACTGGCCGAGCCACTGCGTCGGCGTCGGACGCCTTCCTCGAGAGCCCTCGGGCCCGGACCAGCGCCTCCGGCTCTCTGGGGTGAGGTTAAGGTGGTCGCCTGAGTGAGGGCGAGCCCCGAAAGACCGTCAACATTGGCGCCAACCTCAGCGCCAAATAGGAAGACGCGCTCGTCACCTTCCTCCAGTCGAACTCCGACGTATTCGCCTAGCAACCGTCAGACATGGCTGGGGTCCCCAGGGAGGTGATCAAGCATCGATTGGCAACGCTCCCCGAAGCGCGTCCGGTCCGGCAGAAGGTCCGGAGGCAGGCGCCGGAGCGCCAAGATGCCATTCGAGAGGAGGTAGAGAAGCTGCTGAGCGCAGGGATTGTTAGGGAAGTCTCTCATCCTGAGCGGCTTACCAACCCTGTTCTCGTCAAGAAGTCCAATGGGAAATGGCACATGTGTGTCAACTTCACCAATCTCAACAAGGCCTGCCCGAAGGATCCTTACCCCCTGCCGCGAGTCGACCTCATCGTTGACTCCACGGTAGGTGTGAATCTTCAGGCTTCTTGGATGCGTACTCAGGTACCACCGGATCAGCATAGCACTTGAAGATGAAGAGAAAACTGCTTTTGTAACCCCTACGGGTGTTTACTGTTATGTAAGAATGGCTTTTGGTTTAAAGAATGCTGGTTCCACTTACCAACGTGCCATGCATATCACTTTCCGCCCCCAGATAGGGCGAAATCTTGAGGTCTACATTGATGATTTAGTTGTAAAGATCAAGAAAAGCGAAGAGCTGATCCAAGACCTGGAGGAAACCTTCGCTAACCTCCGGAAGAATGGCTTGAAGCTCAATCCTGAAAAATGTGTGTTTGGTGTGCCCTCCGGCAAGCTGCTGGGCTTCCTGGTGTCTAACCGGGGTATTGAAGCCAATCCCGACAAGATAGCGGCCATCGAACACATGAAGCCGCCAGCGTGACTCAAGCAGGTCCAGTGCCTGGCCGGTCGCCTGGCCTCTCTGGGCGGTTCATTGCTCGCTTGGGAGAAAGAAGCTTGCCTCTATTCAAGCTGTTGAAGAAGACCAACCATTTTGAATGGACAGATGAGGCGCAGAAGGCATTTGAAGACTTGAAGCAGTACCTTACCTCTCCCCCGGTGCTGGTTTCCCCCGCACAGGGTGAACCATTGCTCCTGTACATTGCTGCTACCCCTGAGGTGGTGAGCGCCGTGCTGGTTGCGGAGAGGGAAGGTGTCCAAAAGCCAGTCTACTACGTCAGCAAGGTGTTGCACGAAGTAGAAACCCGATACCCGCAAGCTCAGAAGATGTTGTACACAGTCCTGGTAGCATCCAGGAAGCTGCGGCATTATTTCCAAGGGCGGGAAATTACCATGGTCACGGCCTACCCTCTGCGAGAGATTCTCCACAATCGTGAAGCAGAAGGCCGTTCGCCAAATGGTCAGTGGAGCTGGGGGAGTTTAACAACAAGTTTGTACCCTGCACTGCCATCAAGAGTCAGAAGTTGGCGGAGTTCGTCGCCGAGTGGACTCCCTCCACTTCGGCCGAAGAAGCACCGCGCCTTTCTCCTAGACCTTGTTCTTCGACGGCTCATTCAGACCGAAGGCGAAATTTGGGTTGTCTGGTTTCTCCGACCGGTGACGTCCTCCAGTATGTAGTTGCCCTCGACTTCAAGGCCACGAACAACATGGCTGAATATGAAGGCTTGCTGGCGATGCTGCGCATCGCTTCGGCCCTAGGCATTCGGCGTCTCCAAGTCAAGGGTGACTCCCTGCTGGTCATCAACCAGGCACGGAAGGAGTTCCAGTGTTCTGATCCCACTATGGCGGCGTACCTGGCAGAGGTCCGAAAAAATGGAGAGCCACTTCGAAGGATTGGGGTATATTCATATCCCTCGACGTGACAATCATCTCGCGGACGGGATTTCACAGCTCGCGTCCTCAAAAGCTCCTGTTCCGGTCGGGGTCTTCAAGAAAAACGCCGCATCGTCTGCCGCAGCCCCTGGCCAGTGGGGACGATGGTGTCATTGCCGCAACCCCGATTCAGAGGGGCGATGGCATGGCCGTCGCGGCCTCCGACCCAGGTGGGGAAGGCGGCGCCGCTGCCGCGGCCTCCAGTTCAGGGAGGGAAGGCAGCGTGCCCGCCTCAGCCCCCAGGTCCGGGAGGGAAGGCGGCGGTGCTGCCGATGCAGCACCAGGGGAAAAGCTCGGCCCAGTGGAGTACCCAGGCGAGCACCAAGTGTTCGTCACGCTTGGCCAGGAAGATCGGTGGATGGATCCTATCCTAGCCTTCCTGCGCGACCAAGTGATCCCCGACGATGATGCCTCAGCTGAGAAGATTGCACGCAAGGCCAAGTGCTACACTCTGGTAGGTGGGGACCTATATCGCCGGAGCAGAAGCGGAATTCTACTGAAGTGCATCACTCAGGACGAGGGAGCAGCTTCTCGATATCCATGGGCGTGTCAAAGGGAGCCATATGTCTGACCGAACGCTGGTTGGCAAAGCGTTTCGCCAAGGATTCTATTGGCCTACCGCCCTCCAGGATGCTTGCGAGCTGGTGAGAAGATGCGAAGCTTGTCAATTCTTCGCCATGCAGATCCACCAACCAGCCCAAGCTCTGCAAACCATCCCACTCTCTTGGCCGTTCACGGTCTGGGGGCTGAATATCCTGGGCCCGTTCTCGCGAGCCACAGGGGGCTTCACCCACCTTTTCGTCGCCATCGACAAATTCACTAAGTGGGTTGAAGCCAAAGCGGTGCGCGCCGTCACGGCTGCCGCTGCTATCAAATTCATGCACTGGATCTTCACCCACTTTGGAGTCGCCAACCGCATCATCACCGACAATGGGACTCAATTCACCAGTGCGGCTTTTCTGGAGTTCTGCGACGAAATGGGCACCAAAGTATGCTTTGCTTCGGTGGCTCATCCCAGGAGTAATGGGCAAGCAGAGCGCGCCAACGCGCTGGTACTGAAGGGCCTCAAGACAAGGGCGTTTGATCGGCTCCACAAGCGGGGGGCGCGATGGACGGAAGAACTCCGGCGTGCTCGTCGCTCAAGATCAAGCGCCAGCGCCAGATCCTTGGCGACACCTTTCTTCCCGTGTACGGGCGAAGCCGTCCTCCCCTCTGAGCTGTCACTCGGTTCTCCGCGCGTCTCGGCGTTTAGTGAGGAAGGCCAAGAGGACCTCCGCCGAGAAGATGTCAACCTTCTGGAGGAAGTGTGGGATCGCGCCGCTCTACACGCCGCCCACTACCAGCAAAGCCTCAGGTGGTACCACGCCACCCGGGTCTCTGAGAGAACACGGCGATGGGCGACGGTCTTCTGAGACCAGACGATGCCGGGTTGGGTTTAAACTGCTCTCCGTTGGAGGGCCCCTTTAAGGTGGTTTCGATATCGGCCCGGCAATCCGGTTAGCCCGAGGACGGCGAAGAACTGACGAATTCCTACAACATAGAGTTGTTGCGGAAGTTCTATCCATGAAAGAATTGTAAGTACCCGGCAGCTCGCCCTGTTCGCCTTGAGGTGAGTCTCTCGCCTGGCTGATTGGCGGCTACTAGTGGTTAGTAAAGTTGTTGCCTCAAAAGGCTTTTGCTTTACCGTCTTTGTCTCTTCTGTGCCCTTAGGGGCAGTTTTGTGCTTGGATGTTGTTGGTCCCAACTATTTGGGAGTTCTTTGTCAATCCGGGATGGCGCCCGGCGTCTGTGTTGAGCAAGAACGGGTAACTGGGGGTGAGTTTGGCATGACACTCGGACGCGGCTCACACGCCTCGGGTTGGCTGTCAGAAGCACCAGTGTCGTCACCGCTGAAAAGCCGTTAGCCATCGCCCTCCCCAAGACTCGCTTCTTGGTCACGCAGTGCTGTGGTTTGGTTCCCAGAAAAGTCGCACGGACTTAGAATCCCAAAAAGAATGGACCACAACGATCCCCCGCGAGGATTTATGTTGTTTTAATCCCCCTTACAGATATCGCGCGCAATCTTTGTCTCTGCGATAGTTGTGTGTGTGCATACAGGCAAAAGATCGGGGCACCGGCGCGACTCCCAAGGAAAATTCAGCGTCGCTCGACGCCTGGGGGCTGGTCGCCCGTTGCTCCTAGCTGGTCACCCGACGCCTGGGGGTTGGTCGCCCGTTGCTCCTGGCTGGTCGCCCGTTCACCTGGGCTGATCGCCCCGTGGTGCATAAATCAGATAAGTGCCCTGTGCAACACTTCTAACCCCTTGCTTATGTATGCTCCGAAACAGGCCAAGTTAGGCAAGATTGTCGCAGGCATCAAAAACTAGCGGCCCCTCGATAATAAGAGGAAAAGTGCTGAGTGTTGGTGTTCGGCGAGGGCAAGTGACCGGAGTGCAAGTTGGGCACAGTGCACGCACACGGCTCGTACACCTCGGGTTGGCTCCCTGAAGCATCGCTGGTTGTCACCGTCGAGTACTACTGGTCTAACGAACACTCTTGGAAACTTGTCTTCCTCGTCGCGCCTCGCCGCGGCATGGTTCCGGGAATCATCGGGGCCCAGGTCCTAAAAGGACTTGAACCAGCGACAATCTTGCGCGAGGGCCTGGAGCTAAGGCTGTTTTGCGCCTCGCGTAAACTATCAGATTCTAAGGTCATTTTTACCTAAGTCATGCGTATCTTGCATGATTTACGCTCGCGTTTGCAGCTGGCTGCGTGTGACCTAAAAAGGGATCCCAAAGCATTGCCCTAAACTTGAAAGCTTACTGGGCGCTATGGCTAAGTTCAAAGCTGGTCGATTAGCCGCTCCAAAAAGCGAAACCAGTCAAGCAGAATAATCAAAGTGCACTGGTAAAATAATTAAAACATCCATTACACTACAGTTTGTCCGAATGTTAAGTGCATGCAGGAAAACACAAGATAAAAAAGAAGCAAAAGAACAAAAGTGGCTGCCCAAGCCCTTCATTCGTCGCCCAGGTCGAGGTCACCGGCGTTGTCTCCCTCCTCCGCCAGTGGGGTTGAGACGTCCATGACCGGCTGCTCTACCTGCAGCAGCCCGGCCACGTGCTCGGCGGCTGCGCGCACCCGCGTCGCTGCCTGCGCCTCGTCTCCCTCAACTCCGGCCGTCACCACCGCCATTGGATCAAAGGTGGTGTCGCGGCGCAGAAGAGACAACGACGAGGACGCCAGCCATGATCGCGACTTCCGCCCTCGGCCGGTGGAGCGGGCGGCCAGGGCAACGGGTAGCCCCCGGAGTGCCTCTGCGGCCTGGTTGGTCGCATGGGCGAACTGCAGGGCGGAGTCCTGCAAGGGAGCGTTCAGGACCACCCCCAAGGGCTCCAAACACCTCTTCGTGCGGAGGAAGGCCTTCTGAAGCATAACGGTAAGGTTGTGGCGCAAGCGGAAAGACTCATGTTCTGAGTGCTTCAGCGCCGCTTCGGCCCTCTCCGCCCGCTGCTGCATGGAGGCCGCGTCGGCCCTTTCCTGCGTCAATGCCGCCTCTGCCTCGTCCGCCCTCACCCGCTCCCACATCAGCTCGCCTCTCACTGACACCAGCTGTTGGGCCGTTTGGGCCCCATGTCGGGCGGCGGTGGCAAGGACGGAGCCCAGCGACGTGTGCATCTCACCGAGTTCGGTAAAAAGCTCGGATTTAAACGCGGCGGCGGGCAAGTGGCGATCACGAGAATCGAGTTGGCCGGGGCGCTGTGCTGGGTCGCCTCTTGGCCCTCTCGGTGGCGTGACGGTGGCACTGGGTGGAAGTCCCCCGCCTCCCGCTGGTGCTCAAGGCTGCTCTGGGCGCCTGAGGACCGCCTTGGCGTCCCTCAGCTAAAAGCGACCTTCGAGCACGAGCACTGCCTGTTGGCGGCGTCCTGCGCTCCGTGGCTGGCGGCGCCGGCCAGTAGCGGTGGGTGCCGCCGAGGCGGTTAAGCTGGCGCCTGCACCGTAGCGGTGGTGCCGCGCCGAGGCGAAGAAGCCGCGCTGCACCAGAGCGGTGGTGCCGCACCGAGGCAGAGAGGTAGGCGCTGGCGCCGTAGTCGTCGGTGCCGGCGCCGAAGGAGAAGGCGTTGGTGCCGGCGCCATAGTCGTCGGGGCCGACGCTGGAGGAGATGGAGCTGGCGCCGCAGCAGCATAGCCGGCGTAATGAAGTCGTGCGGGGTGGCCTATCTTTGCCGCCCTTACCGCCGCCGCCTCCGAGGCGACGGCGGCGGTTGAGGACTGGCCCGTGGTGCGGGCCTTCTTCGAATCCGGGCCCAATGCGTCCGGGGCATGTGGTCGCTTGCGGCGGGTCTGATCGCCGGGCGATGGTCGCGTCCTCGATCACTAGAGGGTCAGCGCTGGCACCACGGCGGGCCCGGTGGAGTCCATTGGCGGGAGCAGCCTGACGATCCGCAGGCGCTCCGCGGAGTCCAAGTCGGCGAGCGGCCGGGCTCCGGATGGAAAATCCAGGCTGCTCAGGATCGGTGGCATTAATACAGAGAGCCACTTGCTAATGAGTGGCCACTCCAGATTTCCCGCACCTGGTAAAAAGGACAAAAAAGGGCTACTGGTTGGTGGGAAGCCGCAGAAGGAAGCATCTAATGCGAAAAAAGCCAAAGGAAAGTGAAGACTTATGACCAGGGTACGTGCGGGTTATGTCGTGCGTCGCTGGTATCGCCATGCAGGCGGGTTCGTCGACGGCGGGGCTGATTCTCCGGGACACGAAGTCCCGGGCCACCAGCGCCCCGGTTAATCCGGCGTCCCGAAGTCTGTTGATGCGGGCCGCCATTGCAAGGAGCTCCGCCGCCTCGATCGACGAGTTCCATTCTCGGAGGCCCCATACGCCGTGGCACCTCCAGTATGCGACTCCGCGTTGCCGCTGACGTCTGACCGGCCGCTGCGCCATGCCCTCCAATTGGATCTGGGCTGGAAGGCGACGTAGCAGGAAGCCATCTCGTCCCGAAGGCGGAAATAGCAGCTCCCCACTACCTCGTTGTCGCTGGAGTCGCAGCAGATGAAGAAGTGGTGAAAGAGAGGGAGATTCAGCATCACCCCCATGAACATTTCACAGAGGTACGTGAAAATGGAAAGAAAGACAATGGAGTTGGGGGTGAGGTGAAGGTGATGGATTTCATAGAAGTGAAGCACTGTGAGGAAGAAGTCAGAGAAGGGTGGAATTAGACCCGCCATCATCGCCCAGGTGTGGAGGAGGATCTCATCGGAGAGGCACCGCGGTGTAGGGGTCCCCTCCCGAAAGCGGAGGGTGCCCTCCGGTGCAATATTGGAGATCCACTTCTCTGTGGCGGCATCGGCAGTGGAAGCTGGAATGGGAGACGCCATGAGGGCGACGAAGGCGAAGATTTCAAGCAAAGAAAGCGAAGGGACGAAAGTTGGAGTGCGCAAGAAAGCAGAAGGCGTAAACCGCTCGATACAGATGAATCTATATATGTGCCACTCGCCACGATGGTTCGCGAAGGGGCAAGATCGTGCGCCGTTTCGGGTCCCAAGAAAAATCGGCGGATACGGGAGGTAACCGAGGCGGTCATATCCTCATGAGTGGTGGCCCCGACCAAGGGCGCACTAAACATTTAATGAAGGTACCAAAAGACTCTGGCGTGCACTCGTATGGCGGGCTATCACAGCTCTTGTCGGCGTACTCTGGGTACCCTCTCCGCGATAAAGCGATCCACGTGGTGTCCGGCGGCAGCGGGCGAGACGCTCGCCGCTTGGCGCCCGATCCACGTGGCGGCTCGGGCGGACGGGCGGGCGAAAGCACGCCCACCGCCGGCGCCGCCCGTGGCGCCTGCGGGTAGGTGGGTGTGGAAGCCCTGCTCGCCCCGCCGCAGGGCAAAATGGTGGTGCGGGGTGGCTTCGCCTCGAAGTCTCCTTTCCCTATCGTACCGTGCCAGGCGGCATGCCTGTTGTGTCAGATCCATTGATTACAAGGAATCCAGCTGCAGTCCCATTCCTCTGACGCCTATCACCTACCCGTCGCAAAGGGGTCCCATCCTGGGCGGACCGGGCGAAGCCATGCGTCGGCATTAATTGGAGCTGGAGGAACGGGACAGCATAGGAAGGGGTAATAAACGTATGAAGATCAGCATGATGACCCCCTTTTACCTACTCCCGTTAGCCTGGCCTATATAAGGGCACTCGGCGCATGAGGAGAGGGGGACTATCGAAAGTTCGGCAGTAGAAACTAAGGAAGAGTTTGTAATCTGAGAACACTGTACTAGCTCCAAACTTTCAACAAGAAATCCAGCAGGACGTAGGGCTATTACCCTTCTCACAAGGGGGCCTGAACCTGGGTAAAAATCTGTGTCTCATCTTAGTTCATAGAAGTCGGAGTCCTCCACGCGGGAGTCTCTAGGGTTTTCACCCTCTAGGGTTAGCTACCATGAAGACGCCTCTCTCATCAAACAAACCCGTCCAGTAGACTCTGGCCCGTTAGGTGGAATACGCTGATGAAAGACCATGTGGAGGTCTATCCTTGTGTGTGATGAGTAATTGACAAGTGTTGAGCTTGGTTTGATTTGAAATTGAGTTTGATTTGAAATGGATTTCGATTTGAAGCAATTTGAGTGTTAGTTGCTTTTCCTAGGGCTACCCGCTTGGGGCGGTAGCATCAGATCGTTGAGAGAAATTATGTTCGATTAATGATTTTGGGATAATCATTGAATATCTTTGTGGGCATTGCTATGTGAAAGGTTTTTTCTTGTCTTTGATGGTTGCAGGGCGACGGTGCTAGGTCATGGTGAGGCGGAGGATGACCGGGACTAGGCGAGGAGCGTCGGAGGTCCAGACGGTCAGGAGATCGCCGGAAGATGATCGGAGACGGAGTCCGGGCAAGTCAAGAAGACAAGAAAAGGAGATGATGCTAGCTAGATGCCGCGTGGATCAATGAGGGCCGTCGGATTGCGGTCTAGTTGATAGGTTAGCGGGTCTAGGTAGTATGCTTTGAAAACCGTGCAAGAAAACCCGGTATGTGTGTGGGTTTTGGGTTAGCCCTTGCATGGCTTTGTTAGTGGGTCAATCCTAGCCCTTAGATGAGTGTCCTAGGGTTGAGGGACTCATCCAAGGGTGGTAGGTGGCCCAAGAGTAGTATAAATATGGGTGGAGGGGTGGCCTCCTCCCCTTGAAGGTTGTAGAGGTTTTTGTGCTCTTTTGAGTTTTGCCCACTTTGTTGTGTGGCTTTGTATACCTCCTCCTTCCAGAAATACAAAAAAATTTCTTTACATTATTGTGAATTTAAATTCTGCATTTACATTATGTCTTTACTTTACGCAATTTAAATTTAGCATTTACTTTACGCAATTACTTTCGCGTAATTTACTTTCTTGCAATTTGAATTTGCCTCCCCTCCTTCTAAATGCTGATTTTGGATGTTTTGAGTATGTTCATATGGTTTTACATCTCTTTTGCACTCTTTGATTGAGTAGAGATCATCTTTTCTTTCAAGTTCCAACTCTGTCCAGAACTTGTTCTTCGCGCAGCAGTTAGTGCTTGATTTTTAGAAAAATATAGAAAAATCCTTTTTGAGTTATTCTTGTTGAAGCTTGTGTGGAACTCCTATATACATCTGTATAAAAATTTTGGAGTTCACTTGATGCACCGTTTGGGCGCCATGAGGTGAAAACTGAGCCCCAAACTCTCTGCTCAAAGTTTCCTGACTGTCTGTGCTCTTTGATTTTTGATGAATTTTATGTAATGTATTTTGAAGTTAAATTTGGTGTTGTTCTTCACGACTCATCTGCTCATAAGAAAAAAATTTCTCATAAGTTCTTGAGCAGCAGAGACCCACCAAACTCCTGTTCAAATTGAAGACAGTTTCTGGAATTTCTGCTCTTGCTTTTCTAAAAGTGGCTTTTATGATTTGAATTGATCTTTTTCTAAACGCAAGGGTAGATTTGATTCCTTCTTGATTTGGAAACTAGACTACCAGAATTGTGACTCACAAATCCCCACATATTCTATGGAACTCATCCATGCATGCTATGGGTACACATAGTTGTCTAGTTGTTCTGGTTTTTCACGATTTCCTTTGTGTGATCTTTTCAAGGTTTTAGTTGGAGTATTTTGGGGGAAAAATTTATTTGCGACCATTCACCCCCCTCTGTTCGCCATCTCGATCCTTCAATTGGTATCAGAGCTATGGTGGTGCTCTCTTTTGGGATCTTCACCGATCCGAGAGTCGGCGACTAGTGTGGACTACTCCAAGCTTGGCGATGGTTTTCTTGTAATTGATCATGACTGATGGCCCATGGTGGAGTGGTTTTCTTGGTTGATCGTAATCGACTCGTATGGACCATCTGCGTCGTCATGGTACGTGAGGTGAGAACCTAGCGACCTTTCTCCCTTTGTGCTTGATAGATATATTAGGTTGCTCTTTTACCACTGGTTATTCTTGATGCCTTGCTTGCCATTGATGATGTTTAGATATTGATGCTTGCATGCCTAGGTTGAAAATTAATTTTGCTATCATGCCATTCTTGCCATATGACTTGTGTTGCTTGTCTACATATGCTTGATTGTATTATTTTGGTAGTCGAAAATTGCTTAGGTCAATGGCTAGAATTTTATTTGTATCATGTGTAGGCATTGCTTGCATTCTCCTTCTCCATTGTGCAATTAACTTTGGCTAGAGCTAAATCTCTGTTGATATCATGTCAAATGCTCTAGTATGTTCTCTATTGGTAATAATTGCTTTGATCTAGGGTTTGATCTCTCTCTAGTGCAGTTAATTTTAGCTAGAGCCATATCTTGTTGTTTTCATATTTGTGCCCTAGTTCTGTGCTTAATTGTCAATAACTGCTCATGGTGGTAGTAGTTTTAAGGCTATGCTTACTTATTCTTGTCTATTGATGCTATGTATACATTGATTATCATGTTAGCATCATTCACATGTGCATTGCCTTATTTTCTACATCTTCGCCTTGCATTCACCCTTATATTTAGAGTTGAATTTCTTCCGGTGTTCTTGCCGTAGTTTAGGTGTTTTGTTTGCTTGTCCGGTGATTTCCTTGTTTTGATTGTGCTTGACCTTGTTGGCGGGAATGATGGACATTGTGTGGTTGTTTGCCCTCTTATGCTGATTCATTGTGTCATGCCTATGCGATGATGCTATTAGGTGCTCTTTGCCTTTCTCATGGCATGAGTCGCTTAAGGCTAGCATGAGGATTTGATTACTACCTA
Organism: Guadua angustifolia; assembly: GCA_036346375.1. NCBI lineage: Eukaryota > Viridiplantae > Streptophyta > Magnoliopsida > Poales > Poaceae > Guadua > Guadua angustifolia. The sequence goes on along the minus strand of JAYEVE010000404.1, from coordinate 16,820 downwards.
GTGGAGTGGATTTGGATTATCTTGTGGACTTGTGCTTTCTTAGTTCGATTCTTAGTCCATGAGTTGTTCGAGGCATCATCTCCATCGTGCGCAAGTAGTGGACCTCGTTTTTCCTCGAGGTGCCCACTCATGGCAATAGTTGCAGGAAATTGTGTTGCTCATGTTGGTCTTTCCTAGTCTCCTCTAGGATCGGTTTTGTCGCTTTTCAGTGTTGGCACTCGATGTGAATTCCGAGTTGGCCTTTGCGGCTTGTCTCTAGAGGGTTGGATCTTCCTGCATAACCATCATGTGCATCACGCTAACTTGCATATACTTTCAACTTCGTCTGCCTCGTGTTTAGCTCTAAAGGTGTTGAGCTTCATGATAATAGCATTGGGCACTTCCAACTTCCATGGTGAGCTATCTCATACCCTCATGTCCTTTATACTTGTGATCATCACTTCCATGACATGTTGTGATTGCTCTTGCTCCCATATGTATTATATGTACATTGCTAGGTCTTATTAGTTTTTGTCTTTCTTGTTTTATGCCTAGCATGTTTCCCCTGGCCATGTTTTGTGCTTCATGTATTATATCATGTATTCATGAGCCCTTTCCCTAGCATGTGATTTTCTTGTTTTACCCTATTCATTCTATTGTTCATTTGGTATGAGCATTTGTTTTAATTGTGGGCATGTGCTATATATCATTTGCTTTACATTGTCATGAGTAGTATCTATGTTGTATGATCCTGATTTTCTATTACATCCATGATTAGCTTTGTGTCTTGACTTGTGATGCTACAGTTTGTGCCACATGATTGACTTTTTTGCTTAGACTTTTTTTTGTCAGACTTTGTGCTACATGTGAGTGCTTTTCATGAGATTAGGGTTATATGATTCAACTACTGCTTTGTGACTTGTATTGCTCATGATCACCTTTTATTGCTCTTCATGCTTATATGCTTCATACCAATTCTGCATGAGCTTGTGTTCTTCATTCATGGCATGAATTCACCATCATGTATGTGTCTTGCCATGTGTAGTATCTTGTCTATGTGTCCATGGTCGTCATTTACTTCCATGTTGGCGCTTTGACCTTGTTGGTCGGTTTGGTTTGGTTTGCCCCGGATGTTGGGCGCGTTTGCCACATGCGATTTAAAACCTTAGACTCAAAGACTACAAAAGTCCTTAGCCTATCTAATTATACCTTCGCCGCGCGCGCAAGCAATCCCCTTTGGGGTCTTTATGATCTTCACTTAGATACTCCCCCGGGATCATCACCCTTATTTATCTTCGAGATCCATTCTTGACGCCCATCAACTCATGATGCCGTCCTTGTCCCGTTCTCATCATTTTTGGACCTAACTCAAACATAACTCAAGAAACTTGTTAGTCCAAGATGCATGGTTGTCTCAATTATCTTTTGCACTCCATTAACACATAATGGATGCCTCTAGATCAATTGAGCACAACCTAAATCAATTAAAATGATTTAATTGTGTCTTAAGTACAATGATACAACTCATGCTTTATTATACTTAAGAGCTATTCATTTGTCCTCAATTAATCACAAAACACTATCAACACATGATGAAGTGTCCTTTAACGATTAACAAGACAAATGAACTCAATTTAAATTATCATTTAAATTGATATGAGTATATATTAACTACACAAGTTATCATATACTCATGTTGATGGAAAGTAATGATCCATTATATGTAAATTGTATGGAAATGATCATTACTCTAAATCATCAACTATAGAATACACTCCACATGTATACGTGCATAAATATGATTGACTTGGAGATAATATGCACATATTCAAATTGATCGTATTGGAGTATATCCTATATTACCATGAGTATACTTATAACTAGGCAATTCAAATATATACTCAAGGATTTAGTTTCTTTGTCTTGATCCTTATATGTGTCAATAAAGAATAGATCAATACAATGAAACTATCAAGTTAAACCACGAACTCCCCCTAAGTGTGTGCATCCATGTAATGTATGGATTGGGAACATGATGCACGCTTTGTGGTTAATATAACGGGACATTCATATTTTAACTTGACTCCAAAGTATGCAACTAATACTAGAATGAATATGCAAACATACCTTGGGTTTTCCATTTTTCAATGCGATGAGACTACACAAAGATATTCTAAACAAACATGTTAGTCTCGATATAAGATTTGTCAATAAGAACAATATCGCATTAGGGGATAAACTTAATATTGGATTTGTCATTAACACAAGATTAGATTTGTCATTAACACCAAAACCATAACTAATTAAGGTTGAACTTACAATCTCCCCCTTTTTGGTGATTAATGACAAATCCAAGCTTAATGAGCACATTTGGGTTAAAACTGACATGTTGAGAGAATTTAAGCTAATTGAACACATATGCATATTAATTCTCCCCCTTAATCATATTAAGCTTACTTTTTAAACCAAATGACATTAAGCTTCCTAATTCTCCCCCTTTTGGCATTAAGCACCAAAAATGGAAAAACTAAAAGATTAACTTGAAATACATTCTTCCCTCTTTTTAGCATTTAAACATGTTATCATTAATAAGATTTATTATTATCCTCCCCCTTTTGGCATTTATCAATTTCTTTTAGGGGTCTAATTTAAGGAAGGTCATACAAGAATTAGAATGCATAATTATGACCTTGGAGTGGAATTTGAAGAACTTAAGCCAAATAAAAAAACTTGAAGGATCAATCAAGAAGTAAAACAAGTTTTTATTTAAAATATGGTCTAAGAAATAAGGAAAACTCGAAAAGAGACCATATTTGAGTTTGTGGATACCACTTGTAAAGATAAGCAAGAAAAACGAAGTAAGGGTATCACACGGGTTATTTGAAGCACATTCAAATAATTCACTCCTCATTTTATTAGGCTTTGCAAATTTTTCAACATGATTCTTTCAACGAATCCAATACTTTGCCTAATAGGGTCAAACGAAGAACCCAAAAGAAATAGATACCACTTGAGAAGTTAGATACTACTTGTAAAATTAATCTCAAGGGCTTGGCATGAAGATCCACAAGAAATGAGCATTTCCAATTTTTCATGAAAAACAATGCTCAACAAGAGATTTTCCTCTTTTATGTATTCCAACACATAAAGAATCTCACACAGAGAAGTCTTAAGCGGTTGAACTTACAATTTTAGCTTGCGAGGAAAAAATCTTAATCAATAATATGGGTATCGCAATAATACTACAAAGAGGCAATGAAATACCACTTGTAGGAAATAATAGCATTCAATGATACCACTTAAAAAGAATTTCACATAATCAAGGATATCATTAGAAGAAATGATCAATAAGAACCATGATACCACTTGAAGAAAAGATAAACTCAATGATACCACTTGTAAGCATATGAAATGAATAAAAGCTCGATTTGATACCACTTAGGATCAACTCACACAGAATTGATACCACCCGAAAGGATTATCGATGATATCGATGAGTATTAGAGCAATATTCTCAGAACAATATACTCACGGGTATCAAAAACTCAAGAAGGATCAATAAAATCCAAAAGATTTAGTATCAGAGCAAAAACAAAGACATGATATCACTTGGAAGCATTTAAGTGCCCAAAACTTGATATAAATAAACTCCCCAAGATGTTCAATGAATGAATTATGGAGTTATTTGCATTTGAATTGCACAAGTTTTGTCTTTTCAAAAGATCAAGTGAAAATCACTCTTTAGTTCATTTAAAGTGCTCATAACTGATACCACTTGAAAATACAATCAAATAAATTTCAGAGCTTTTCAAATTTTGCACAAATGAACTTTGGGATCATAAGAAACTTTCCCAAAAAGAATTTTTTAAAAAAGAAGTACCAATCAAAAGATATCCCAAAGCAAACCTCGAAAAATTCTGAAGAAATCAGAACCAACTTGCCAGGGCCGGTATTATCGCCTACCAGGCCAGTAGTATCAAAACCCCAGATTACCGCACCGACAACCGAGACTTGAGTCTTTTGCAAATTTTGCTAAATCGATTCAAATGAAGTCCAATGGATTTGAAATTTTGCAGAGATGAACTTTGGACTAATTAGAAGGTTTTGCAAAAGAATTTTCTCAAAAACAATTTTATTTTCAAAGTTATGGCAAATTATGCTTTTGAGGCAAAACGAAAATCGATTTTCACTTAAAAGCCTCAAAATGCACTTCGGTTTGGACTTCATGCAATTTCTTTTTCCATGGCTTAGATAGGTGTATCAAGAATGTTTATAGCCAATATTTATGATGAAATCCAACTCGAACGCCAACATTTGAGCTATATGTCTAAATAGGCCATTTTGGTTCAAATCAAATCGTTTTTGAGCCAAATTAGATTTCAACATAGAATTTTCATTTTGAAAACTTGTAAAACATTTGAAATACTTAGTAGAATACTTTTTTCAAAGCTTTTTACAAATTTGTTCCTTTTAAATATGAATTTTTACTTTTGACCTAAATAGTACAAATGAAGAAGCAATTTAAAAGCCAAGTCAAACTCAACAACACAAGAATTTCAATTTAAGCAAGGGGTAAGATATATGGATTTGAATTTTGTGTATGAGTCTAAAATACCATTTTGAATCACAATTCTACACAAGAATGGATCCAAATGGAGAAACTCACTAAGTGCAATAATATGACCGTTACGGGTCAAGTATAGTTTTTCGACGAGTTTCAAAATCAAATATCTTTTGATAGGTTGGTCTTTTGAAAAACTTTTGAACATGAAAGTTGTTAAGAATGACCAACTCTAGGATTTTTGTTTTGGAATTATTTTCAAAATCCTTTTACTTTTAATTCTATGAAAATTATAAGTTTAAATCAAAATCAAGATACTAGTAACTAGATTTTGGAGTTAAAACTCATTTTCTTTTGAAATTAGTTTTTGTAAAGCCAAAACCTTTGAGAAACATTTCAAAAATATTTGTATACATTTTTCATCTAGTTTTTCACAAGTTTACTAATTAGTATACAAAGTTTTGACTTTTGGCTAAATGGTTGATTTTGAAAATATATATATATGCACTTATATTAGTATGGGCACATGTAGGGATGTGGTACACATGAATATGAATTAACACTCCCCCTAAATGTGCCACTTCCTAACTTGCTCAAGATTTGCAATAAGAGAATAGATAAGAGGCGAGAGCAAGTGGCCATAACAAGTAATCTAAATTGTTATTCATTAATATTTCATTATAACCTACACAAGGCTATAAGACATAAGAATCAATTTAAATACTTGTTACCGAGATGGCATTGGCTCATGATGGACATGATTGTCTTCATGCTTGACACCACTTGTAGACGAGTGTAATCCTTCTCCTCTTGATGTGCAAGCGTCCAATCCATCTCTTAATGCCTACAAATCTTTTAGGCACTTTTTGGTACCCAATCCTTGTTGGGTCCGACAATGTTAGTCACAATTGATTTAGGAACCCAAATGGTCCTAATTTTAACATTATTATATTGACTAACATGACTAGGAATAGTTTTGCGATAATTATTCCTCCTAGGCAAAGTATTTGTATTTTTATGGAAGGGCATAGGAGGACATTGATATTTTGCAAAACCATTTCTAGTTTGATCTCTTCTAAGCATATGATAATTGAAATTATGAAATGGCTTAGAGGATCTAGCATTTCTAGCAAATGTTTTGCTATTATTTTTCCTAAGCATATGATCATCATGATTTTTCTTATTCTTAGGAAATTTAGCATTTTGTGCAATTACATTTCTAGAATTACTCTTCCTATGCATATGAATATCATTTTGAGTCGGCATAGGGGACTTGACAAGCTTGGCAAACACATTGCCATTCTTGTCCTTCCTAAGCAGATAATTGTCATTGACAAGAGTAGGCTTAGGAGTGATACCTTTGGGACAATCCTTACCGAAGTGTCCCTTTTCCCGGCAATTGAAACATGTCACGCTATTTGGTCCTCTCTTGACCGATTTGACTTGCTCCTTACCGGTTTGCCTCATGGTTGGTGTTGTGGCCTTGTTATCCACTTGATTAGGGCACACGGAGGCGAGGTGGCCCTTTTTGTTGCAATTGAAGCACTTGATTGTTTTCGTGTGGCGCGTTGTGCCTCATCTTGCTATTCTCCTCTTGGAGTTGTAGCCGAAGTCCTCGCTTGTCTTGAGGCGCCCTTGGCTTGCTCAAGATTTCGCCGAGGAGGGCTTTTCCTTTAACGCACCTCTTCAAGTCATTTTCCAACTTAATGACTTGAGCCTTGAGCTCTTTGTTTTCCTCTACAAGGTTAGTTTCAACAAGTATAGAGGAAGTACTAGCAATTGAATTAGAGCAACAAGGTATATCATCGCTAGAGGTGGATATGCATTTATTCGATGAATTGTTTGTAATTGGAATTGAGTGAGGCAATTCATCAACTAAATTGCATTGAGTGGCAATATCCACACTAGCTTTACTAAATTCCTTGAAAAGGAGTTTCTCATGATTTTCTTTTAGAATATCATAATCATTTTGAAGTGATTCATGTTCTATCTTCAAAATTTTATATTTCTTTTTCTCCTTTCCAAGAAATTCATTGAGCTCCTCTAGCATATTCATTAATTCGTCATAAGAGGGCTCACCTTCATCATCACTTACCTCATTCTTACCTTTCGCCATAAAGCAACGAATTTTTGATGGAATTGAAAAATCGTCGTCGCTTGAGGCGGAGGTTGAGGTTGATGGAGTTGTCGGTTCATCATTTGATATAGATGTTGAATGATCATCAACCGACACTTCCTCCTCAATACAATCCTCATTTGATGTGGACACTTCATATAATTCTTGAATCTTAGTCCACATTGCATGGGCGCTCTTGAGGTTGCAAATGAGATTGAATATCTCTACGATTACAACGCTAAATAACACATTAGTAGCTTGAGCGTCGAGATGTAGACATTTCTCCTCTCCTTTAGTTGGAGCAATATCATTTAGTGGAGAAGAAATGCCGACATCTACGATCCACCATATTTGTGGGCTCATGGATTTAAAATGCGAAATCATAAATAATTTCCATGAAGCATAATTAGAGCCATCAAATATATATGAATCGGTGGAGTGCACTAAACCTCTATTTGCCATCCTTTTTACTCTCTAGGCGGTTAAGTTTAAAATGAGAGTGACCGTGGCTCGATACCACTTGTAGGGTCGAGGATGCGCCTAGAGGGGGGGTGAATAGGCGTTTATAAAAATCGATCGCTCACTAATTCAATTCGCTCTAATCAACCCCTATGTCAAAACCTACACAATTATAATTCGGAAGCGAGAAACTCGGTTTTGACAATTAAGGCCTAAATCAACTAGGCCCACTATGTGCACTATCTAGATTATGTCTCTACACAAGAATTGCTAAATTGATCAACTAAATAATACTAGCAATTCTAATTCAAGCAATTGATAAATACTCAATAATGTAAATGCTTGAAAGTAAAGAGACAAGGACAACCGATGTTTTTCGTGGTGTTCGGAGACTTGCTTGTCTCCCTAGTCCACGCTGAGGCTAGCCCACACTTAGACCGGCTCCCGCCGAGCACCCGCCTCTTTCCACTAGTCGTGGTTTTTCACGCTATGCCGTAGGCTCAACCCGAACCTTCACAAACTTGCCGGGCTTCTCACACCTCGAGAGCTCCTGCCAAGACGACGTCTACACCGCCTAGGAGTCGGCAACCTCCAAGAGTAACAAGCCGCTCCTTGCTTGAACCTCACCGCACAACAAATGCGCTCCTCGGTGATCACCAAGTGCAACACATGCACAAGGCCTCCTCAAGTGCAACACATGCACAAGAGGTACCCAAACCACTTCCTAATTGCAACAAATGCAATTAGTCTCACTCTTAAGCTCAAGAGGCAAATGGAGAAGAGCAACACATGCACACAACTCCCACACCCTCAACAATGCCAGCAACTCATGCCCCAAGCCCCCCAATGGGGTATTTATAGCCCCCACCAAGAAAACTAGCCGTTTGGGGGCGAAATGGGCAAACTCAAGAAATGCGGTACTATCGCCTCTAAGGGTTCAGAGAGACCGCCCGACCTCCAACGGTCGGCAGCGACCATATATCCGTATTACCGCCCTCGAGGCGCAGAGTACCGACTTTTGACTACTACCCCCATCGAGCGGTAGTGCCGCCACGACACTAAAAGCACTGCGTCTGGAGAAAAGCTACCGCCAACCAAAAGCCGGTAGTACCGCAAGCCCTTGCGGTACTACCATACTCTCGCGTAGTGCTTGCCAACACCAAAAGCAAGAAACCTTCGCCTCTACGGCGTTCTTCGCCAGTAGTATCGACCATAGCGGTACTACAAGACCCATAATGCCAGAGTGCCGGCCTTGGAGAAAACTCAGATTCAACTCCCAAAAACATTTCTCCGAAAACCGAAACCCATTCTTTGAGCCTCAAAGATGATCACCACATGATCATACACACGTGCAAAACACATTTGCACCAACTTAGCTCATGCTCAAAGAATTCCAACCAAATTGCAAAAACGCATTTCGCAATCAACTCAAGATCTATTTGCAAAACGTATTAAGCAAATCAAACCCGAGTTTATGAGATTAATTCCCCTAGCCATGTGAAGATCAACACAAGACCCGGTCAACTTGCCAACACCCGTTGCAAGCCCCACTCACATGCTCTCGGAATTCCGGACTCATAAACCTCAGTTTATTCGCACAACGAACTTGCAAACAACACAATAAACACATTTCATGCTTGAGCACTACTCTTTGCAACACATGCAAAAGTCTAGCTCCAAGCAACATCAAATCAAGATGCATGAACTCTCTAATTGCAACACATGCAATTCTCTAGTCCAATGCAACATGAAACCAAACTTCAAACCAAAACCATTTCAATCGTATGAGCTCTTTACTCGCAACACATGCGAGCCTCAAGCTCCATACAAACACACAAACACAAATTCGTGCTTGAGCTCTCTCCTTTTGCAACACATGCAAAACTTAGCTCCAAGCAACCACACGGTTTTATAAAGATAGTTTTGCGAACCAAAACGTGAAGCTTCAACTAATGCAACACATGCAAAAGTGAACTTCACGCAAAAGCCAACGCACTAGCTTATCCTATCTGCAACACATGCAAATCAAAGCTTTATGCGAAAACCAAATACAACCAAGCATAAGTTTAACCCATTCGCAACACATGCCAAATGGTTAGCCCTCATGCAAAAACCAAAACCAAATAGGTTAAGCTAGAGTGAACGCGGATTGAGATCACCAACACATGATGAAGCTCAAGCAAAGAGGCAACCCCTCTTAATAGCACGGCGATTTAAAACTTTAGACTCAAAGACTACAAAAGTCCTTAGCCTATCTAATTATACCTTCGCCGCGCGCGCAAGCAATCCCCTTTGGGGTCTTTATGATCTTCACTTAGATACTCCCCCGGGATCATCACCCTTCTTTATCTTCGAGATCCATTCTTGACGCCCATCAACTCATGATGCCGTCCTTGTCCCGTTCTCATCATCTTTGGACCTAACTCAAACATAACTCAAGAAACTTGTTAGTCCAAGATGCATGGTTGTCTCAATTATCTTTTGCACTCCATTAACACATAATGGATGCCTCTAGATCAATTGAGCACAACCTAAATCAATTAAAATGATTTAATTGTGTCTTAAGTACAATGATGCAACTCATGCTTTATTATACTTAAGAGCTATTCATTTGTCCTCAATTAATCACAAAACACTATCAACACATGATGAAGTGTCCTTTAATGATTAACAAGACAAATGAACTCAATTTAAATTATCATTTAAATTGATATGAGTATATATTAACTACACAAGTTATCATATACTCATGTTGATGGAAAGTAATGATCCATTATATGTAAATTGTATGAAAATGATCATTACTCTAAATCATCAACTATAGAATACACTCCACATGTATACGTGCATAAATATGATTGACTTGGAGATAATATGCACATATTCAAATTGATCGTATTGGAGTATATCCTATATTACCATGAGTATACTTATAACTAGGCAATTCAAATATATACTCAAGGATTTAGTTTCTTTGTCTTGATCCTTATATGTGTCAATAAAGAATAGATCAATACAATGAAACTATCAAGTTAAACCACTTAACTCCCCTAAGTGTGTGCATCCATGTAATGTATGGATTGGGAACATGATGCACGTTTTGTGGTTAATATAACGGGACATTCATATTTTAACTTGACTCCAAAGTATGCAACTAATACTAGAATGAATATGCAAACATACCTTGGGTTTTCCATTTTTCAATGCGATGAGACTAAACAAAGATATTCTAAACAAACATGTTAGTCTCGATATAAGATTTGTCATTAAGAACAATATCGCATTAGGGGATAAACTTAATATTGGATTTGTCATTAACACAAGATTAGATTTGTCATTAACACCAAAACCATAACTAATTAAGGTTGAACTTACAGATAGTTAATTTATTTAATCCTAATGCCTGTCTGGAGTTTGGTGAATTTGATGCATCTAGCTAGATTCTTGAACACCTATAGGGGAGCGATCACATGCCCTAAATTTCCATGTTTTAGCTAATGTCAAGATCATGGGGATTTCTTTTCCACTTTAGTGCCAGGGTCACCGTAAAACTTCTCCCACTCACTATAAGGTCTTCTAATTTGTAATCCTCTTCGCACTTTCTATGCTATTTAGTTCATCTCTTATTTTCACATGACTACATCAATCTTTTTGGATATTGCCGATGCAAGCTTTTGGGATCTTGTCTATGTGTGCCTCCAAAGCTTATAATGTTAGTCTATTATCTACTTATCTTGTACTTTGGTTCAATAAATCAGTTGAAAATCGAAACTTATGCTATGGTTTTGATTTCTTGTTCTATGCTGCAGGCTTGGCTAGCTACAATATCATTGGCGCTCTGCAAGGTTAGTTTGCTGTGGCAAGACATATTCTTTTATGCTTCTAAGAGTGTTCTTTTCTGTTCACTAAGTCCGTGCTTGCTTTAAGGATAACATTTGATCCTCAAATGGATTTATTTCTATTTCCCTCTGTAGGCTTTTGATCTTCTTGACATGCTAAAGAAGGAAGAAGAAATGCTTCTGGCAGTAAAAGAAAGACAAGCAAAGGTAAAACTAATGAAAACAAATTGGCAAGTTCTTGTCAGCGCCATCTTTGGCTGATTCCTTTTAGTGGCATATGTTTAATAATCTCCTTTTTTTCTTCTAATAACGTGGGAGTTTATGGAGTTTCTGTTTTGTTCATTTTGGATTAGATGTGTTTTTACCTGCTTCAGCTTGGAACCAGCCTCAGGTTTTTATGGATTTATTATGAGTTACGATAACTCCCAAGTAAATCATGGGTAGTCATGTACGAAGTTTTACAGTAGTTGTGTTTGACAAACTTTTAGATAGCATTTCTTGAATATGGACCTAAAATAGGGACCAGATTTTTCCCTCGTGGCGCGGCATCGCGCGCAACCCAACCTAGTTCTTATAATCTTTGTTAATCTTTTCTATCTTTCATAGATCATAAGTATTTTTAGTTGCCAACTTGGTCACGTTCTTGATTTCCATTTCTTTGATCAAGTTTGGCTTTGCATTCAAATTGCTTTCTTCTCTCTTATTCAAACTCAAAACTTATGTCTTTTCATGTGTTTGTCAATATACTCATCAAGGGGGAGATTGAAAGACCATGTGGAGGTCTATCCTTTTGTGTGATGAGTAATTGACAAGAGTTGAGCTTGATTTGATTTGAAATTGAGTTTGATTTGAATTGGATTTCGATTTGAAGCAATTTGAGTGTTGGTTGCTTCTCCTAGTGCTACCCGCTTGGGGCGGTAGCATCGGACCGTTGAGCGAAATTATGAATGATTAATGATATTGTGATGATCATTGAATATATTTGTGGGCATTGCTATGTGAAAGGTTTTTCCTTGTCTTTGATGGTTGCAGGGCGACAGTGCTAGGTCATGGTGAGGCGGAGGATGACCGGGACTAGGCGAGGAGCGTCGGAGGTCCAGACGGTCGGGAGATCGCTGGAAGATGACCGGAGACAGATTCCGGGCAAGCCAAGAAGATAAGGAAAGGAGATGATGCTAGCTAGATGCCACGTGGATCAATGAGGGCCGTCGGATCGCGGTCTAGTTGATAGGTTAGCGGGTCTAGGTAGCATGCTTTGAAAACCGTGCAGGAAAACCCGGTATGTGTGTGGGTTTTGGGTTAGCCCTTGCATGGCTGTGTGAGTGGGTCAATCCTAGCCCTTAGATGAGTGTCCTAGGGTTGAGGGACTCATCCAAGGGTGGTAGGTGGCCCAAGAGTAGTATAGATAGGGGTGGAAGGGTGGCCTCCTCCCCTTGAAGGTTGTAGAGGTTTTTGTGCTCCTTTGAGCTTTGCCCACTTTGTTGTGTAGCTTTGTATACCTCCTCCTTCCAGAAATACAAAAAAATTTCTTTACATTATTGTGAATTTAAATTCTGCATTTACATTATGTCTTTACTTTACGCAATTTAAATTCAGCATTTACTTTACGCAATTACTTTCGCGTAATTTACTTTCTTGCAATTTGGATTTGCCTCCCCTCCTTCTAAATGCTGATCTTGGATGTTTTGAGTGTGTTCATATGGTTTTACATCTCTTTTGCACTCTTTGATTGAGTAGAGATCATCTTTTCTTTCAAGTTCCAATTCTGTCCAGAACTTGTTCTTCGCGCAGCAGTTAGTGTTTGATTTTTATACAAATCTAGAAAAATTATTTTTGAGTTATTCTTGTTGGAGCTTGTGTGTAACTTCTATATACATCTATATAAAAATTTTGGAGTTCACTTGATGCACCGTTTGGGCGCCATGAGGTGAAAACTGAGCCCTAAACTCTTTGCTCAAAGTTTCCTGACTGTCTATGCTCTTTGATTTTTGATGAATTTTCTGTAAGGTATTTTGAAGTGAAATTTGGTTTTGTTCTTCATGACTCATCTGCTCATAAGAAAAAAATTTCTCATAAGTTCTTGAGCAGCAGAGACCCACCAAACTCCTGTTCAAAGTGAAGACAGTTTCTGGAATTTCTGCTCTTGCTTTTCTAAAAGTGGCTTTTATGATTTGAATTGATCTTTTTCTAAACACAAGGGTAGATTTGATTCCTTCTTGATTTGGACACTAGACAACCAGAATTGTGACTCAAAAATCCCCACATATTCTATGGAACTCATCCATGCATGCTAGGGGTACACATAGTTGTCTAGTTGTTCGGGTTTTTCACGATTTCCTTTGCGTGATCTTTTCAAGGTTTTATTTGTAGTATTTTGGGGGGAAAATTTATTTGCGACCATTCACCCCCTCTGTTCGCCATCTCGATCCTTCAAATTGACACAAATGATTGGACTATTATCGATCTAGATTTTTTGGCAAGGTCATAGTGATAAGAGAAAATATCGCCTTGCTAAATGGGATATCTTGTGTCGTCCTAAAGATCAAGGAGGTCTGGGTATTGTGGATCTGTATGCCAAGAATAAATGCCTTCTTAGTAAATGGTTATTTAAGCTGTTGAATGAGGATGGGATCTGGCAGTCCTTGCTTATCAATAAATATTTAGGATCCAAATGTTTGTCCCAAGTGCAGATTAAACCTGGGGACTCACATTTTTTGAAAGGGTTATTAAAGGTTAAAGATGATTTTATGGGATGTGGATCATTTCGGATTAGAGATGGTTCGCAAACCAGATTTTGGGAGGACATTTGGATAGGATCTACACCTCTTCAGGTTCAATTTCCTAGTTTGTATAACATTGTTCGTCATCCTCATAATATTGTGGCAAAGGTTATGACTCAGTTGCCACCAAATATTTATTTTCGCAGATTACTTTCGGGGGATAAATTGACGGCATGGTATACTTTAGTCGCTAAACTAGCCAGTTGTCAACTTACTGATGGTAGGGACATTTTTATCTGGGGATTACATAGAAATGGTCAGTTCTCGGTACGTTCAATGTATGGGTACTTTATGAACCAAGGAACTCCTTTTATCAGTAAGTTTATTTGGAAGTTGAAAATCCCTTTAAAAATTAAAATTTTCCTTTGGTATTTACAAAAAGGAATAATTTTAATAAAGAACAATCTAGCTAAAAGGAATTGGAATGGGGATCAAAGATGTTGTTTCTGTAATTGTAATGAAACAATAAGACATCTGTTTTTTCAGTGCCTGCATTCACGTTCTATTTGGCGTGTTGTATATATTGCTACTGGTCTCTCCCCGCCGAAGTCTATGTCTCATATGATGGGTCATTGGTTAACAGGCATTGACAAGTGTACTAAACGATTGATTTTTGTGGGGGGGCTGCTATATTATGGGCGATTTGGTGCACACGTAATGATCTCATTTTTCAAAACAAACGATACTCTTCTTTTATGCAGGCTACTTTCAAGGGCGCATACTGGCTCCGGTTTTGGGCATTATTGTAGTCTGAGAACAACAGGAAGACCATCCGGATGGTGAACAGGACGTTGGAGGTTGTGGCATTGAATATTTTCGCCAAGAATGGATGGAGAAGCAATTATAGAATTTGCTTTTGATTTTCTGTTCTCTCTGTTTTATTTTCTTTTCCAGCTCTATGGCTGTGACACTTGTATGAACTCGGTTATGTACTTTGACAGAGATCGGATTAAATATCCTTTATCTAAAAAAAAAACTATAGAGTCGTAGTGTAAATTTCTCATCAAAATTTTTCTAATTCGGACAGACCGTGTGTGTTGGGTGGCATACGACCAAAAAGTTACGAAAAATCTTTTTTTTTTGTCGTGCATGATCCTGGGAGGGGCTCTAGATTTTTTTAGGACTCCTAGAAAGTTCGGGCGAATAATTGGGAAGAGGAGCACGTGCGCAGGGTGGTGCTATGGCATGTGCTGGGCGGCGCAGCCCTAGAGGCACTCAACGCTAGGTGTCCTACTATTTAAATAAATAAGAGTAAATATAATAGTAAAGCCTACTACTGTTTAATAGTAAGCTAAAAATCAGCTTGTATAGTAACTGTCTCTAAATGTTATCTCTAGATGTTGTGCAATAGTTATCTCTTCTCCCTTGTATACAAATAATCTATTTATACTCCCGTGCAAAGCTGGTTACTAAATAAGAGCTAGCTCTCTTCTATCTCCTCTTTTCTCACTCTTCCACATTAAAAATGATATGTACAAGCTAAGAGCCAGCTGAGCAGAGGCGGATCTACAAGGTATGCCGGGTGGGCCATAGCATACCCTGTAGATTCGGCCCAATACAGTCCATAATGTCGTCATTATCTTATATAGTCAGCTTGTGAAGGTTATAATTTTAGATCCGTAGATCCGATTGAGCTAATTCTTATTGGGTTAGTTTCTAAATTGAATCTAGTTTCTACAGTTGAAATTTCGCATCAATCCAACGGTTGGATCTTCGTAAATTACTGTTTTCATTAATATGTATCAATCTGTTTTTGCTGAAACCGAAGCAGTTTTTTATAGATGATTTGAGAATCAATAAAAATTTGTTTTAGCTTCCGCACAATCATTCACCCCCCTCTGATCGCTATATTAGTGTATATCGATCCTACATATGATTTGAGTGCAAGACAGCTAATTGTTTTATAGAGTCGAAACAAATATAATTGCTACTTTGCTAGAGACTAGAGAGTTGCTTGTTGATGCATTGTTTTTTGTTTGTTTGTAGAGTTGTTGAATTATGAAGAGAAATGGAGACATTGCATCTCTTTTCTGGAAACATGCAACAAAGAAGGCTGCTGCTACTTTATCTCTTTTCCGGAAACATGCAACAAAGAAGGCTACTGCTACTTTATCTCTTTTCCAGAAACATTGCAAAACGAGAAGCAAAGAAGGCTGTTGTTGCTTCATCTCTTTTCCGAAAACGTTTATTGAGCGAGATATTTTTCTTTCAAGTTGATTAAAATGATATAATCAAGAGTTTCATGGCTATTAGAAGGCGGAGGTCAGACAAGAAGGGCACGAAGTAATATTATATTCTTTGAACTATTGTAGGTATGTAAGCTTCTTTTATGCATATTTCATACTTAAAATGTTTGAACTATTTATATTGTAATTTATACTTGTATTATCATGTTTTCTAGTTATTTTATACTCGTATACCGAATTTCTCGATAACATTTGTAGTTGTTTACCGAATTGTTTATTGGATTTTACCGAATTGTATATTATAGTATTAGCTCGGCATACCCTAATTTAAAATCCTAGATCCGCCACTGCAGCTGAGGTGGTCGATCTTATTGTACATGCCTAATATATGTGTCTCACTCAATGCTAGGTCTTCCGGCCTTCATAAGTTTTTTTCTGACCTCGGCTAGCAATTTCTATAAATAGATCTAATCCGTAACGTATGCAATAATATCTATTCGTCTTCCTTTCTATTTTCAGATCATTACTCCTTTATTAGACGCTTGAAGATGAGAGTAGATAAGGAAAGTAAAACTTCCTTTCTATATGATACTCACCTGATTTACCATATATCTTTTATGAATAGATAAATAGATCTAAGCCGTGGATGAAAATAATTATGGAGATTAAACGACCAAGATTTTCTCTTTTTCTTAGAATAATATAAGATTTTCTAGCGATTTTTCTTTTTTTTAGATTAACGTGAAAATTTCTAACATTTTCTAATTAACGTGGGGCTTCTAAGAGGGCCTCCAATTAGTATATAAAAAGATTTTCTGATTACTGAGAATGTTGAATACATCTGGGAGGAAGTAAGAGAACTTAAGAGAAGGCGCTAGCTCTTGCACGTAGTGCGTAGAC
>JAYEVE010001351.1:0-89314 GCA_036346375.1 Guadua angustifolia | reverse complement strand
CCAAACCCCCCTGGACAACACAAAGGCGCTGGTGACAACATGCTACAATGAGGAGAAGAAGGAAGAAGGGAAGAAGAATGTTCGGCATTTCATGTCTGGGGATTTTATGCCGAGAATGGCTCTTGGCAAACACCCACCACTCGGTGGTGCAACCGCCCGTGGCGCTATCCACCTGAGCTCCAACCTCTGACCACGGCAAACTCAGCCCGCTTATTCTCATGGGGTCGAGCGCCACCAGCCTAGGAACATCAGGCGCGCCATCCCCAGGAGGGTTGGACACGCATCCTCATGAATCTTGCTGTGACAACAACGCCGCCGGTCGAGCCCCGCCCCCTTCTCAGGCCTTGATCCGCTCGACGATCACCTTCACCTTGTTCTTCTCTCTCTGGTCGGGCCCCAAGCCCACTTCGTGACCGCTCCCGAATCCGGCGGAGAAGGTCGGGCACCGCCTTCTAGGTTCAGAACATAGAACCACTCGGAGTGCCACCCGCGGTTCGACGATGGCAGCTTCAGATTGTTATATCGCTGCAAGCGTCCCACACGCAATGCAGTAGGCGACTCCCATGGACGCCTTGTTGGCCCGCTTGCTTTGTCCTACCACAACATGGCTTGAAAGAAGTATCTCCACAAACTAGCTGGGGCTCGATCCCAGTGAATGCATGCGCATGAAGTCATCAAGCGCTATGTGGAGCACACTGCTTAGGTTGAGGTGGTGTGTACTCCACACCTGAGTGATCACGTGAATTTCACTTGACGAAGGGATGGAGCGGGAGTCCCATCCCACACGTGAACGAGGCCGAAGACGATGACCTCCTCACCTCCGGCCGGGTGCTCAAGAAATTCTCATTAAGACCCTCCACCTCGAAACACCTGCGGGGAGGAACTCCTTTCCTCTGCTGAATAGCCCAGGCTGGGCTAGGCAGTGCCTGCGGCACGACATCTCCAAAGATGCAAAGACAGAAAGTGGGAAGAGAGAGCGTGATAACTCCTCTCCTGGCTCCTCTTTTCTTTTTTCCTCTCGTCTCGAGGCAAAGGCAGGGGGTGGTGCTAAGCGCAGGCAAGAAAGGCAAAAACGAAAGCGAGGCGCGTCTTAGCACTACGGCAGCCGAATTTATAGGCACCGTATAAGGCACCAACGAAAACACACACCTACCGAAACAGCATCGATCGGGCGGACGCCACCAAGCAGAACATTAGCTTCGCTGAAGCGGCCGTATATTCCCGTCGGCGCGCCACACCGCTACCGCTTAGTAAGAATGTCGGCTCCCAATCATTTCATCAGATTCAATTGCCTCCAGCGCATTAAATACTGGTAGAGGTCGGGGCTTCGCCCGGCGACACGCCTTACCACCTCTCGATCTCCACCGTGGGTTGGGCCGACCAGGACCAAAGCAGAATAAAAGTCCACCGAGCCGCTTCTGTACTCGAGGTGGGTAGAGGGATCGAATAACTCATAACCAACGACATTCGGGGCCAAGCTGAGTTCGAAGGCCTAATCCACCAAGTGGATCTCAAGCCGCCTAGCCGTACAAAATGAAGGCGAAGCAGATAAAGCGCAGCTCTAGTGCCCTTGGAAAGTTGGGTTGGCGACGACCCAATCGCCTTAACTGCGTGTCGAGAGACCAGCCGCCGCCTCTCTGTGGAACCCATCGATGGGTGGTAGCACCATTGCGCTCACGGGTTGGCGGACTGGTTTGGTCCGATCACGGATCGAGTAAAGAAAGGTTTCTTATGGGTCACCTCAGCGAGCCTGGACACCAGACGCAGGAGATCGTCTGCTCTTTAAAAAGGTCCCCCTTAGGAGAGGATCTCTGAGGCCCACTGGATAACCTGTTAGTAGCTCCACGAGCATGTTGTTCAAACCAACGATGGTAAACACCACGCTTGCTCACCTTTCCAGGTCCACACCTGCGGGCCGGCGTGATACGGGGAATGCATAGCCATGCTAATCCTTCCGAGATAGCTCTCGCCGATGAGGACTTTGGATTTGACGCTTTCGCCCCAGCTCCAAGCAGAAAACCACTTTCATTAATGCGCTTAGCTACGATGTAAAACAAGACGCAGAAACAGTAACCTCATTGAGGCATCCGGGCATTCACGCCGACTAAGGCGCGCTTCTAGCTACGACGAAACGAAAGCACGCAGAAACTAGAACCTCGGCTGAGGCATCCGGGCATCCTCGTAATCAAGGTCAGCATCGAGCTACGACGTAAAGCGAGCACCGGAACCGTGAACCTCGCGGAGGCATCCTGGCATCCCTCGCCGACTCAAGGCCAGGCCCAAACACGACGTAAAACTAGCGCGCGGATATCGAGAACCTTGTCTAAAGACATCCAAGCGCCGCGCTTTATCAAAGCGGTTAATGAACCAGTTCACCCGAGTTTGCTTAGTCGGGCTTAGCAAGTGTAACCCCAACTGTACTCTCCGACCGCTCAGGAGCTACTGACCGCCGAGTCGCTTCACAAGCACCCGCTGAAACCGTACCGATTAAGCCTGGGCTTGCCCGCCAACTAAAGCGACCTTCCGATCCACTTTGGTTCGGACCAAGCTGAGTCCACTCGATTCACTCCAGCGGGTTTTTCGCCGACTAAGTAAACCCCGACTTTCCGACTCATTTTGCTAAGGGGCTACACTAAAAGGCCACACAAGACTTGCAGTTGAGACCGCCGACCAGTGTTTGTGCCTTTGGCCGACTAAAGCGGCTACACCTAAAGGACCCTGTTTAAGACACGTTCTGTGGCCGTGGCTAAGATCCAAGAGATCGCATGGACAGTAGCACTCGTCAGGGCAAAAGCTAGTAGCATTTATATGGTCGCGCAAGTTACATATAGTTGCTACTTGCATCACGCGACAAACTAGCTTGAAGACATCAAGGCGGCCAGCAACAATCTAAGCGCCACGCGCCTGCCTTTAGCCTCGATGAGGACATCCCTAGCCTTGACAAGCTTGGCCAGCATCGATCGATCAACTTGTCGGCAATGGCGGCGGCGTCGCAGTGGTGGCGTCTTGCTCAGCGTATTCGGCTGGGCGAGCTGAAATCGCCCAAAGCTCCAAGGAGGGAACCTCGTCGTCCATGGGCACCGGTGGTCATCATCTCCGGCCGAATACCAAGGTTCCATTCTTGGAAAAAGAAGCCATGAGAAAAAGCCAAGTATTGAATGGAAATTCGAAACCACGTCTGACAAATGACCCTCAACTCCTACAACTGTGCCACTCTCATATATGCCTAAGGCGCGGGAGCCGAACGGTTCCCAATAAATGGGGGCGCAAGAAGCCGAAGCGTCGCCATGCATGCGAAGAGATCACGCCACCGAAGACGATGGGCCCATCCGAGAAGCGCCACGTTTGAGGATGGCCGAGGAGCTCTTGACGAATACTTATAATGAGGGTACCCATACGAAGCGATCAGAGTCTTTGAAGAGGGTATTACCAAAGTCTCCATCCCTCATAGATGGGATTATCACTAAATATTGGTTGGAACACCAAATGATCCGTCTTGGGTCTAGCTCTAGGCCTTGCGAGGCCACGAAGGACCCTTGGCCTCATTCGAGGCCCACCGAGGCGATCGGAGCACAGCCTCGGGTCGGGCCAGCTCACATCAAACTCCGACTTGCCGCAGTGCCTGGACGCTCCCAAGCAGCTCGAGGCTCGGCCTCGTGTCGGGGCCCAACGAGCTCAGACTCGGTGACCTCCGCCACGTCACCTGAGTCGACTTGAAATTTGAGTCACTTTGCCCAATGGACCACGGCCGCCCATCTTTGAGGCGAGTGGCTCCTTCCTAAGAGTGGCGAGGAGGCCGCAAGTCAAGCTCCGTCCCCTTCGCCCGTCGAGCCACGGTGGAGAGACGCGCTCCCTCGAGTGACACCAGAGGCGCGAGACCTGCAGCGTCGGCAAGATCAGCCAGTGCACGGAGGAAGCGAGTCGCCTTCCCGGCAGAGCCAGCGCTTGCTGTAAGGTCTACCAACCCAAGCGTGGGGCGGCGAGGACCCGTCGATCGCTTGATCACCAAGGCTGAGACGGAACTCCCTTAGCGTAGCATACCCTACCTTTTTCTCCAAACTCCGTGTAACTGCCCCCTCGCCTATATAAGGAGGCGGGGCCCTCGAGAATAGCATTCACATTCGATTCGATTCAACTCGATTCCTCGAGCGCTCACAAGCGCGCATACTCTTACCCATTCCACTCCGGACGGGCGTTTTGGCCACCCAGCCGCCCTCACTTGTAACACCGTGTAATCTCCCACTTCGAGCAATACAAAACCACCACCACAATCGGAGCGTAGGGATATTTGGCCCGAACGGTATTCATCTTGAGCTCCCTTAGTCTAACCATTCAAGGAGAGGCAACGTGGCCCTATACTTACAAATTTACTTGCCGGTTATCTGAAACACCGACACTGCTCCTCCACGCTATCGCCTCGCCGGTCCTCACCCCCAAGTTATCTACAAAGTGTAAAGGGGCAAGTATTTGAATACCAAGTGCAGGGTGCTTAAACATCAAATAATTTGGACCTCGGGTAGCATTGAATATAGTAGGTCTTTGGATCGATTTAATTTACAAAGGCAGCATGCTAACACACATTTTCAGTTTCCATCACAAAATCCGACTAAAACTCGGATAACTTTGAATTGCATTATATGATAAGGCGAGAGATCTGTTCGATTAAATGCTGTTTGATTGACATAGGGAGCTTGTCTTGTTTGCTATCTAAAAATGTGTATGGATTACGTAAAGGGAAAGGAAAGGAGCCATCTTTGTGTATAGATGATTCCTTCTTCCCATGTTTTGATGCTGCATTTCATGTATATCATCGCATTTTTGTTAGTCATGTACATGTGTGAGGGTAATTCTTGAGTAACTTATGTTTGGAAATTTTGTGAGGTAACTTTGTAAATGTGAC
Organism: Guadua angustifolia; assembly: GCA_036346375.1. Lineage (NCBI taxonomy): Eukaryota > Viridiplantae > Streptophyta > Magnoliopsida > Poales > Poaceae > Guadua > Guadua angustifolia. Next base: position 84,414 of record JAYEVE010001351.1, on the reverse strand, counting down.
TTTTGATCGAGAATGTTAACAGAAAAGTGAAAAAAAGGATAAAAATACTCTCATGTTCAATCTTTCATGTTCTGATATTTGGATCAATTTTGTTCTATAGGTTAGCTTAAGGCATTGTCCATGGTACTATGTGTGTAGAGAAATGCTCAAATGTGGCCGTAGTTGTTGCAAAGATGTTGTAATTTATGTCAATATAGGCTTTTCAGTTTTCTATATGGGTGTCAGCGTAGTACACGCTAGGGTACCCTCTCCACCGCATAAAAGTACAATATACGTGGCGGCTTGGCCATCGAGGTGGACGATTCTGCCCAGCGGCCAGCGTCGTACGTGGCGTCCGTCGACGGTTGGGCGAAAGACGCCTACTCGCCGGCGCCCAATCTACGCGGCTGCAATCGGACTGGCGGGCGATCACGGCACGCCCAACGGCGTACCACGTGGCGTCCGGCGGCGGTGGCGAAACCGCCCTGCCATTGCCCGCGCCCAATCTCGTGCGCTTTGGCATATCACGTGACGATCACGGCCGCGCCGAGCGGCCGCGTGGCGTCCGCATGAGCGGTGGGCGAAACGCACGCCTTTCGCCAGGCGCCCGACCTCGTGGCGGCCTAGCAATCGAGCGGCGAGGGCGTCTGCTACATCCGCCCGCGGGGCAAAAATTGGAAACCACGGTGGCCGCCTCGAAGGCTCCTTCCACTACTGCGTACCATGTCGAGGCAGCGAGACTGCCATAGCGAGCTTATCAGGTACTGGGGTTTACGCAACAAGCCCATTCCTCGGCGCCTCTCATCTACTCATGCAAAGGGGTCCCATCCGTGAGGGACGGGCAAAACGCAGCTGTAAGCATTTAATGAGGCCGGAGAGCGGGACGGCCGAGGAAGGAGTAATAAATGTATGAGGATCGGCATGATGACCTCCTTTTACCTACTCCCGTTAGCTCGCCTATATAAGGGCCTCCGGGTGCATGGGAAAGGGGGACGGCATTGAGAGAAGAAAACTTGTAACTCAAGAGCTTTGTATCAACTTCACACCTCTAAAAACAATCGAGCGCAGAAGTAAAGCCAGCATTGCGAAGGAAGGGGGCTGAACACAGGTAAAAATCTTCGTGTCATCTGCGGTTAAATCGGCGCCGAGTCCTTAGCGTAAAGTCCCTAGGGTTTCGCCTTCTAGGTTTAGCTTGACCCGCGAAGACGCCCTCCTTCCTAACCAAACCCGATGCCTGCATCCTCCGGGAACTGTCGGGTGGAATCTCGCCCGGCGGTGGCGCGCTGAGTAGGGGGCTAGTGGTTGGCTTTTCCGGCTAACTCCGGCGGACTTGGTGTTAGCGGTTGAAGCGAGCTCGCGCGCACAGAAGATGGCGGATCCAGCGACACTGAGATCTCGCGGGCGGCGGCGACCAAGGCGCCTCGGCGCGTCGGCCGATCGAGAACCGCCGTACCCGCCCTGCGAGATAAGCGCCGTGCTCTCCTGAGCGGTGGAGCGGCCCGTCGTCGAAGGTAGCCATAGGCTGTACCGCCGCCGAGAACACGCTGTGCCTGTGCCCTTACAGACCACCGCACCGGTGGAGTTCGCGAGACTCTCCGCCACTCCGTGGCTGCAAGCATTCTTGGCCTCGTGGATCGGCCCAACCGGGTAGGGCTCCCGGCGGTCGAGCCTTAAAGCGTACCTCGGCGCTTAAAGCGCATCTGGCGCTCTCAGCCTCGAGTCACCCCAGCGAGAAGGGCCCTAGCCAGGTGGTGGGGTCAAGGAACAGGCGCGCCATCCGGCCCCGGCTCCTCGAGGCAAGTGGGGACCTTCGCTCTCATCTGGGCCCGAGGCCGGCCGTGATGGTTCGATGACCGTTGGTCGTCTGCCAGCGCCATCCCGGACCAAGGCGTCGCCATGGCAAGTGGCGGGCCGACAATGAGAGTCCCACTCGTGGCTCTCACCTTGGGGCCGGGAGGAGGTTCACTCTCCGGGTCTGCAGGCAGCCGGACCTCGCGCTCCACGCCTGCATCTCCAACCGGGCCGATGGCGGCTCGGCTCCCTGCTGGCGCCAGTGCAGGGCCTTCTCCGGCGAGTTGCGCCCGCGTGCTGGCCGAGACGAGGTTTTCGCCCGTGGCCATAGAAATATAATGGCACCACCAACAGGAGAGTTCCTCCAAATCTACAGGCGATGGTGCGGGCGGTGGCGGATCTGAAAAGGTCATGGCTAACTACCTCCCAACAGGCCTTGACGGAGTTCTGCCTCTGGTGCTGAATCTCCCGAGAGTCGGTGCACTCGTGGGACAGGTTATGCGACATTTTGTCGCTAATTTTCGAGGCTCCTTGCGCAGACCGGTGTGGAGGATGACCTCCACGCCTGGAACAAGAAAGGGGAGTAAACAGCGACTTCATCAGCGGTTACTGTCACTACCGCAACACCATCCCCACATCTCAGAGCAATCGGTCGTCATCGCCTTGGAGGGGGCGTCTGTGACCCGCATGATGAAGGAGAAGATGGCCACCAGTACCATCAGCTCAACCTCGAGAGCTTTTCTCGCTACATAAGTGTCGCAGGCTGCTGGAGCGAGGGCGGCCTAGCCAAAGGGTAGCCAAAGGCAGAACGAGCCCGACATCGAAGGTCCTTGCGTCGGGCAAAAGCGCGGAGCCTTGAGCCAGAGAGCCAGCGAGTCTTGGCACGCCCGAGCAGCGGCGACGAAGACCCGCGCCTCGAGCGCCGCCGCCCATGAGCGTGATCACCGCCATTGCCCAGACGCGGCAGCCGTCGTGACGGCGTAACGATCGCCGTGATCGGCAGCGATGACCGCCCAGCGGCAGTAGGGAGCCGACCGCCGCGATCAAGGAGGCGAGCCCTCTTGCCTGATACATAAAACCAATACCCATGACCTAGACAAGCTGGCCGATTCATTAGGGCGGAGATGGTGGAGAAGCGGCTCAAGGAGCCATACGATAATGATCAAGATGAAGATCCCTTGCTGCGCTTTTCGTGAAAGGCGGATCACCAGCGTGGCGTATATCCACGGTGGTTCATCCACCATTCCTCAGCGCCGCTTACAAGCGGTGAAAAGGAGGTATATGCCCGCGGCGTCGAGCTTCGAGGGCCGGGTCGGACAGAAATGGTTTCCGAACAAGCGATCACCTTGATCGGGCCGACCACCACGAGGCACCCGACTGGGGCATCTCCGATCATGGTAGCACCCACGGTCCGGAATGCAATTTGGTGGCGGAGTCTTGATGGACGAGGCTGCTCCATCAACCTCTTATCTGCGTCGGCATTCATGGCGCTGCAGATCCCGCGCCAGAACCTGCGCCCGACCCTGCCGTTCTTCGGGGTGGCCCCAGATGCGGGCTTGTTCCCCTTGGGTCAAGTTTGCCTCCCCGTCACTTTTGGGGAGAAGGATAACTACCGCACCGAGATGGTGGATTTCGGTCATGATTTCGACCTCCATATAACGCCTTGCTTGGCGGCCGGGCTGGTCAAGTTCATGGCGGTTACCCACTATGCTTGTGGTGGTGAAGATCTGCGGGGCCAGTGACCCCATTGTTATCAACGTGGATAGGTTGAAGCCTGCGTTGCCCATGAGCTTGGGATCATGGCGGTGCCACTGCGTCGGCGGGCCGATGCCACTTCCTCGAGGCCCCTCGGTGCCCGGACCCGTGCTTCACTAGCTCCGCCCGTGAAGTAAAGGTGGTCGCAAGTGGGGGCGTAACCTGAAAGAACCGTCAACATTGGCGCCCACCTCGGCGCCAAATAGGAAGACGCGGCCGTCACCTTCCTCGATCAAACGCAGACGTGTTCGGCACAGCAACCGTCCGACATGATCGGGTCCCTGTGGAGGTGATCGAGCACCGATTAGCGACGCCTCGAGCCTTGCGCCCGATCCGTGAAGGTCCGGGCAAGCGTCGGAGCGGCAGGCACGCCATTCGAGAAGAGGTAGAGAAGTCTGCCGCTGCGGGAATAGTCGTGGAAGTCTCATCTCGAGTGGCTTGCCAACCCGCGCTCGCCAAGAAGTCCAACGGGAGGTGGCGCATGTGTGTCGACTTCACCGACCTCAACAAGGCTCGCCTCGGCGATCCATATCCCTGCCAAGGGTCGATCTCATTGTCGACTCACGGCCGGGTGCGAATCGTGCAGGTTTTCGACGCCAGATTCTGCGGTACCACCAGATTAGCATGGCGCTGAAGACTAAGAGAAGATCATGTAACCCCTCTCCGGTGTATATTGTTATGTAAGAATGGCTTTTGGCTTAAAGAATGCCGCTCAACTTACCAAATGCTATGCATATCACCTTCCGCCTCGGCTAGGGCGTAACTGAAGTCTATGTTGATGACTTGGTTGTGAAGATTAAGAAGAAGCGATGAGTTGATCCAAGACCCGGAGGAAACCTTGCTAACCTCCTAAGAATTGTTTGAAGCTCAACCCGAAAAATGCGTGTTCGGAAAGCCCTCGGCAGTTGCTTGGGTTTCTGGTGTCCACCGGCATCGAGGCCAATCGACAAGAAAGCGCCATCGAAAGCACATGAAGCGCCAAGGCGACTCAAGCAAGTTCGTTGTCTGGCTGGTCGCTGGCCTCCTGGGCGTATTCATTGCCCGCTTAGGGCGAAAGCCTACCTTTGTTCAAGTTGTTGAAGAAGACTAACCACTTCGAGTGGATGGCAGAAGCCTGAAGGCATTTGAAGACTGAAGCAATACCTCTCCTCTCCCCCGTGCTGGTTTCCCCGTCGAGAGCCTTTGCTTGTATGATATCTGCCACCACCGAGGTGGTAAGTGCAAAGGTTAGTTCGCGGAGAGGAAGGCGCCCGGTTCCGTTTACTACATCAAGAAGGTATTGCATGAAGCGTAAACTTCGGTATCCTCAAGCTCGAGAAGATGTTTGACGCGGTCTGGTTAGGCCCGTAAAGCTACGGCACTACTTTCGGGCGAAATCACCGTCGTCACGGCCTACCCTTGCGGAAATCCTCCACAATCGTGGAAAGCGAAGGTCGCATTGCTAAATGGTCGGTGGAACTGGGGAATTCAACATTAAATTCGTGCCCCGCACCGCTATCAAGAGTCAAAAGTTGGCGGAGTTAAATTAAGCTTAGTGGACTCCGTACGCCACCTCGGTCGAAGAAGCACCGTGTCTTCCCCGACGTTATTCTTTGATGGATCCTTCAGCCGAAGGCGCGGGTCAATTGTCTGGTCTCCCCGACCGGTGACACCTCCCGATGCGGGTCGCCTTGAATTCAAGGCCACCAACAACATTGCCGAGTATGAAGGTCTGTTGGCAAGGCGCATGACGCTTCTGCGTTGGGCATCAGCGCCTCAAGTCAAGGAGATTCCTTGCTGGTCATTAATCAAGCTCTAAGGAGTTCCAATGTTCCGACCCCACCATGGCGACATACCCGCGGAGGTCCCAAGAATGGAGCGCCATTTTGAAGGTTTGGGTATATTCATATCCTCTGGCGTGACAATCACCTTGCGGACGGGCCAGTCCCACCAGCATCCTCAAGGGCTCCTGCTCCGTCGGGGTCTTGAAGAAAGACTACCGACCAATCCATCGCAGCCTCACAATTGGGGATGATGGTACTGCTCATGACCCCGGTCTAGGTGGGGACGACGGCAAAGTGCCATGACCTCCGCCTCCGTGGGAAGGCGGTCACTGCCCACGGCCTCCAATTCGGTGGAGGGAAGATGTCATGCCCTGTGTCCGGAGGAAGATGCCCAGTCGCCGAGGCAAGACAGGGAAAAGCTTCGGCCAATGAGTACCCAGGCGAAGCACCGAGTGGTCGCCACCCTTGGGCGGGAAGATCGATGGATGGACCCTATCACGGCCTTCCGTGACCAAGTGATCCCCGACGATGATGCCTCACCAGAAGATTACACGAAGGCCAAGTGCTATACTCACGGTAGGTGGGGACCTATATCGCCAGGAGCGAACGGAGTTCTACCGAAGTGCATCACTCGGGAAGAGGGGAGCACCGCTCTCGATATCCATGGAGGCGCGGAGGAGCCATATGTCCCACGGACTCTAGTCGCAAAGCTTTCGCCATGATTTTATTGGCCTACCGCCTCCGGGATGCTTGCGAGCCAGTGAGGACGCGCTGGCTTGTCGGGCTTCGCCAGCAAACCCACCGACCAGCCTAAGCTCGCAAACCATCCCACTCTCCGGCCGTCATGTGCAGCCGGATATCCGGGTCCGCTCCGCTGGGCCGGGGCTTCACCCACCTCTTTGTCGCCATCGATAAGTTCACCAAGTGGGTCGGCCGAGGCGGCATGCCATCACGGCGCAGCCGGGCTGATAAGTTCATCTTGCGCTGGATCTTCACCCGCTTTAGAGTCGCCAATCGTATCATCACCGGACAAGCGGCACCCGGTTCACCACGGCTTTTCCGGAATTTCGGAAGAAATGGGCACCAAGGTATGTTTCGCGGTGGTCCATCCCATGAGCAATGGTCGTTTGAGCGCGCCAATGCGTCAATCTTGAAGGGCCTCAAGACAAGAGCGCTCGATCGGCTTCACAAGAGGGCGCGCGGTGGGCGAAGAGCTCCCTGCCGTCTTTGTGGTCGCCCGCACCACACCAAGCCAGCGACAGGCGAGACGCCTTTCTTCCGGTATACGGGCAGAGGTCGCCCTCCCCTCCGAGCCGCTTTCGGTTCCCGCTGCCTCGGTGTTCAACGAAGAAGACCAAGAGGATCTCCGCGAGAAGATGTCAACCTTCCGGAGGAGGTGCGGATCGTGGTCGCTCTCAGGCCGCTCGCTACCAAAGCAGAGCTCAGCGGTACCACGCCACCCGGGTCTCCGAGAACATCGATGGGCGACACCGGTCTTCTTGCAGGATCGACGCTTATCTTACGTTGCATAAACTGCTCTCTCCCAGATGGGAGGCCCTTCAAGGTGGTCTCAGATCTCGACCGGGCGGTCCGCTGGCCAACGAGGCCGGTGAAGAGCCGATTTAACTCCTACAACATAGCCTTGTTGCGGAAGTTCTATCCCCGAGGGAATTAGAAGTACCAAGAGCTTGCTCCAATCGCCTCGAGGTACGCCCTCTTCCTACTGGTCCATGCATCGTCAAGTACCAAGAAGGGCTTGCCCGTAAAGCTTTTTTGCTTCTCCATTATTATTCCTCTTAGTTGTGCTTGAGTGGCAATTATGCGCATGTATGTTGTTGGTTCGTCGTTTACTAATTCCTTTGTGAAATCCATGGCGATCTTCTTGCGTCTGTGGTACACTTAGCCCAGCGATCAGGCGAAGTTAGTACGGTGTTCGACGCTGCTCGCACACCTCGGGTTGGCTCTCAAGCACCAGCTGGTCGTCATGAAAGCACCGGCCTAATGCCACCCCTGTAAAACTCGGCGCTTTGGTACACAAAGACCGAGTTCAGCTGGCGGCACACAGGACTTAGAATCCAAACAAGGCGAGCCAGACACTTCATGCGTCAGACTTAGAATGTTCTGGCCTACCTTGCGATGCTCTTCCAGATGTTTACTCACCTTTCCGAGTAGTCGTGCGCCGCTAGGTAAGCATAAAAGTGTTGGCTTACTTTCACGACAAGCCCTCGTCTAAGGTCGGTCGCCTTCCGCCGAAAAATCGGTCGCTTGCTTGGGCTCGCTTCGCCTTCCCAGCCTCTAAGTCTGCCACCCAATGCCTCAAGGTGCTACTTGCCTACCGCTGGCTGGTCGCCCTACCGAAGGTTAGTCGCCTAGTGGCTCATTTGTCGCCGCCAAATACCTCTAAGCCGCTTCACCAGCGCTCAAAGGTGCTCGCCGGCGCCCGTTGGTCGGTCGCCGGCCAACAGTCATGGTCGCCCATGGTTTGGGGTGCGCAAGCGTTCCCAAGCCGTCAGCTCTAGGTTCCTTATCCGCAAGCATATAAAACAAGATAAGCGATCTATACCGCATTTTTGGCCATTTCACGATCATATCCCGAGATGGGTCAAGCTACGCGTGATTGTCGCAAGTATTGGAAACCACCGCCCCATGATAAAAAGAAGAAGGTGTGCTAAAGTGTTAACGTCTGGCGAGGCCGAGTTATCGAGTGTCGGCTTGGGCACCACGCTCTACTGCACGCTCGACGCCTCGGGTTGGCTCTGGCGAATCACCGGTCGCCTCCGTTGGCGCTTCTGTCGCCTAAGGGCACTTCCAAAACTTGTCGCCGCCACGTTACGCCGTGGTGCATTCTCGAACAATCGCCGGGTCTAAGTTCCGGAAGGCGAAACTTGCGATTATCTCGCGCGAAACTCGGCGCTAGGGCCTTGCTGTGTCTCCTGCTCCTCATTCGATTTAAGGCCATTTTTCAGCCTCGCTTTATGTGGTCCGCGTAATCTATGCTTGCGATCAACAGCACATAAAATCATTTGGCGTAACTCGAAACGCTACCCTAATTCAGCGTTTTTAAAGCGTTTACCAAGTTGAATGGCGGCCATCCAACAAGCAAATATAACGGAAATTCAATCATACAAAATAAGCGGACACATGAATAACGATTGAACATCTAACATTCATCCAAAAGCTGTCCGTAGTTTTTAGGCGCAGTTCATCAACGAAGCAACAAAAAAAAAGAAGAAAGCCGCTCGCCTACACTCCTCGTCCTCGCCAAATCGAGTTCTTCGTCGGCGCCGATCGGCCTGGGGTGGAGACGTCCATGACCGGTTGCTCCACTGCAGATTCGACCCACGTATTATTGCGCCAAGCACTGCGCCTCGCCCGAGCCGCCTGCTCCGCGTCTCCCTCGACACCGGCCGTCACCACCGCCATGGGATCAAAGGCGGCGTCGCGGTCAGCGCAGAGCCGAAAGCCAGCGTGTAGGTTGCGCCCATGATCGCGACTGGCGTCCCTTCCGTGGCGAGCGGCGGCTAGGGCGGCGAGAGTCCTCGAACGCCTCTCCGGCTTTGGTTGGTCGCGATAGGCGAACTGAAGCGCCGAGTCCTCGGCGCCTCACCACGCCTAAGGGTTCGAGCACCTCTTAGTGCGCTCGAACGCTTCTTCAAAGATGGTCGCGAGATTGCGCCAGCACGAAAGATTCAAGTGTCGAGGTCTTCGCCCGCCTCGGCCCTCTCCGCCTGTCTCGGCCGTTCCGGCCAGCTTTGCATTGCGTGTCGTGTTAGCCCTCTCTGCGCCATTCATTTGCCGCCTCTCTCCTGCTCCGCTCCGCCCGCGCCGCCACCGAGGCAAGTCGTTGGTTATCTGGGCACCATGCCCGAGGCGCGGAAGAACGATGCCTAGTGCCGCGCATCATCTCGCTTACTGGTGAAGAGTTCGACGGCTGCTTGGGCGAAGCGGCGCGAGGGCGAGACCTGACGGCCTCGGCCGGTGCCGGAGTGTCTCCGACCACAGGGCGGTGGCGGCGGAGGCGCCTGCAGAGGCCTCCGCCGTCTCCGCGTCTCGGTGGGCGCCGGGTGTTAGCACCCTTGGCGTTACGAGGAGGCCGCCTATGGTGGCGCCTCAAGCTCAGCCGCCGGGAGCGTGAGGCCGCCTCAGCGGTGGCCTGGGCTCCGCGGCCAAGGTTGCCGCGCCGCAGCAGCTTGTCGGCCTGAGGTGAATCTCTGCGGGCGCCCCTGTGCCCCGCCCCTTGAGGGGTATCGCCACGGCCGCCTGGTGGTGGCGGTGCTGATCTGTCGGGTTCGCCCTTTAGGTCCGAGCCATGCGCGTCGGCGGCGGCCGCAGTGCGCGTCCGTCGCCGGCGCAGTACGTCCCTCGATCACTAACGAGTCATGGGCGGATTACGGCCGGCCCGTGGAGTCCATCGGCGGAGAAACTGACGACCGCAGCGTTCACGTGCCTGTGTCGGAATGGCCGGGCCTCCGCGGAAAGGCGTGTCGATTGGGACCGCTGAGATCGGGCATGGCGAAACCACCGCCCGAGTTTGGCTCCTCGGTTGCCTACTTTGTCGCGGAAAGAAAAAAAGGCGGTTGGTAGGAAGTCGCAGAGAAACATGTGTAAAGGAAACTAGAAGAAGACAAGGGCTTACGTCCCGCCACGTCGCGTCGAGTCGTTGGTCGCCCGTATCGTACCACAAAGCCGGACGCGCCGGCCAAGAGGGCCGATCCTCCGGCGTGTAGTCGGGCTACACCTCCCGCTCGATCCGGCGTCCGCAACCCGGCGTCGTTGGCCGCCATTCTGCGCTGGACTCTGCCGCCTCTTCGGCCGTGAGCTCCGATTCTCAGCGTCGCGCCGGTCCGGCGGCACTCCAGGGTCGATTCGCTGTCATCTGGATGTCTGCGGTCGCCGCGCCATGCCCTCCAGCTGGACTGTCTTTGAAGGGAATGTAGCGGGAGGCCATCCCGGCGGCGAAATAGCAACTCCCCACTACTGCTGTCTGTTGGTGGCCTTGAGAATGAAGAAATAAGCGGAAGAGAGAAGGTTCGCATCACCCCCATGAACATTTCACGAGGTGCGAAGATGGCGAGGAAGATGATAGAATTGGGGTGAGATGAAGATGATGGATTTCGAGAAATGGAGGACGGTGAGAAAAATTCAGAAAAAGGCGGAAGAAGGCCCGCCATCATGGCCAGTGTGCAGGACAATCTCGTCGGAGAGCACACATCGTGGCGTGTCCTGTGACGGTATCGGAAGGTGCCTTCCCACGACCATCCCATCCGCCTCCACAAGCAAGGCCAACAGAAAGGCTGGAATGGAGTTCACCATGGTGGCTCAAGAAGACAAAGAGCTTTGGGAAGAAGAGGCGAAAGGACAAGAGCGTAAGGCGGAACCGCTCGTCTGAGATGCATCTATATATGCTCCCCACGTCGATTGGTTCACGAAGGCGGAATTATGCGCCGCTTTGGTCCCAAGGGAAAACGGCGAGATCGTCACGGGAACCGGCGGCAGATCCTCATGAGTAGTGGCCCCGCCGAGAGCGCTAAGCATTAAGTGCATTAAATGAAGGTTCTAAAAGGAGTCTTAGGCTGCGCTCTAGGCGGGGCTCGGGTTCTTGTCGGTACACGCTAGGGTACCCTTCCACCGCATAAAAGTACAATATACATGGCGGCTTGGCCATCGGGCGGCGATACGCGGCCACGGCCAGGCGCTCGTACCACGTGGCGTCCGGCGGCGGTGGGCGAAGACACCGCCCTTTCGCCGCCTTTAATATACGTATCTCGCGGTTACCATCCGGGCGGCGATGCTGGCCACGGCCAGCGTCGTCCACGGGCGTCCGGCGAAAGGGTGGGCGAAGACGCCTGCTCGCCGGCGCCAATCTACGCGGGTACCGGTCAGGCGAGGCGATCACGGCCGCCAGCGCGTTACCACGTGGCGTCCGTGCGAAAGTGGCGAAGAGCCGCCGCCCCGGCTACCAATCACGTGGGCGCTGGCACCCGGGCGGCGATCACGGCGCCGGCGAGCGGCGTACCACGTGGCGTCCGTGACGGTGGGCGAAACGCCCGCCGCACGGGCGCCCAGCCTACGTGGTGGCCTAGCAATCCGGCGAGAGGGGCGCCCCGCCGTCCGCGCAGAGGCAAAAAGGTGGAGCACGGTGGCCGCCTCAAGGCTCCTTCCACTACTGCACCATGTCGAACAGCAGCTCGCCATAGCAGCAGCTTATCACCGTACAAGGGTTTCGCAACAAGCCCATTCCTCGACGCCTCACCTACTCGTCGTAAAGGGGTCCCATCCCATGGACCGGCAAGGGCACGCAGAAGCATTTAATGAGGCCGAGGAACGGGACACGGGAAGGAGTAATAAATGTATGAGGATCAAGCATGATGACCTCCCTTTACCTACTCCCTGCTAGCCCGGCCTATATAAGGGCCTCCGGTGCATGGGAAAGGGGACGGGCATTCGAGAGAAGAAAACTTGTAACTCAAGAGCTTTGTATCGCCTTCACACCCTCTAAAAACAATCGAAAGCAGAAGTAAGGCTATTACCAAGGAAAAGGGGCCTGAACTGGTAAAAATCTTCGTGTCATCTGCGGTTAAATCGACGCCGAGTCCTTCGTAGGAGTCCCTAGGGTTTCGCCTTCTAGGTTTAGCCACCGCTGAAGACGCCTCCTTCCAACCAAACCAGCCTCGCATCCTCCGGCCTGCTGTGGAATACGCCGACAATGGGGTTTGTGGAATGCATAATTGGGTCGTGTGTTCAATTTGGCAACATCTCTATGAATTTTGGACACTCGATTGCTTATACGCATGATGAACTGATTGGTTTGTGTGCAATTGAAGGCTCTACTTATCAGGAGCAAAATAAGATCACCATGGTCCACGTATAGTTTTCAGAATGAATAAATTGGCTTTATAGAGTAACAGATTATATTCACTAGCACTCGAATTAATTTTGAACCAAGAAGGCAAGAACAATGAAATAGCGTAGGATCAAGATTCAAGTCATGTGCTTTTCTTTTTCTCTACTACATGCACTTCTATTGCCAGATTTCAACCAAGATCAGGCCAAAAGTGAAGTAGTGCTACAAAGTTACTTAATTAGGTTTGCCTATTATTGTACTGTTGAAAAATTAGTTGCAGCATGTTATCGCGAGATTATATGTTAATAACCTAATGCAGTACTTGTTCCATGTTGGTTGTATTGTTCAGCTGTTTGGTTAGTTGTACATCTGTACATTGCCTCTACTTTGATAGATGCAGTTACTCCTAATATTTCAACCTTTTGACATATTTAAGGTTCTACATGTCACTGACACCAAAGCACAAGCGAGAACATTACTTCTTGTTTTGCCAAGAACATATCAGGTGGAGATGTCCGATTTTTTGAAAATCTGAAAATTTTAATATGAACCATTCTTGTTTATCAATTTCAGATTCAAAGGGTAAAATAGAAACTTTAATTGCAGATATGAATGCTATGGGGATGAAGGACGATGTTGAAACTTGAGAATTGAGACCTTCATACACGTATGATGAATTTTATTTCGTTTGTTAATTGTACTCTATATGTTGAACTATATGTTTGAATTGAACTCCATGTGTGTCTGTGCGTGGATTGCACTCTTTGTGTTGGACTATGTGTATTTATTGGATTCTATGTGTTATATTATTTATTAATTAGACTCTATGTTGGAGTACGAGTGTTTATTTAACTGTATGTGTTGTCTTATATTTTAATTTGGCTCTATGTGTTGAATTATGTGTGATAATTGGACCATGTGTGTTAGTTAAATTATTTTTATCACATATTTTGATCCTAGGTAGTTTGCGTACTATTTAACTAAGTACCCGTTATCCGTATTGTACCCGTCCGTATAATATCCGGTATCCGTTTTCTACTCGTTCGTAAATACCTAGTATCAGTATCCGTATCCTACCCGATTTTTCACTACCCGTATCCGAAAAAAAATAATTAGGATAGGATACAGGATGACCTATTACCCGACCATATTCGACCCGTTTTCATCCCTACAACCAACCAAGCGCTCGCTGTGCATTACATGAAATAAACTTTTCCAAGCTAAAATATAGATAATTTTTGCATCTGTTTAAAGAACATTGGTCATTCTTACTTGTGTACTCAACTCTTGATTAAAACTAAAAGACGTACTGATCAATACCCTATGTTCTTTTATGCCAAATTGCCAATCATGCCCCAAAAAAGTGAGATTAAGCAGTTGGAATCATATAAACGTGTCCACGACTACGAGCACAACTGTACTGCAAGTTTGACAAGGCTACCGCAGTACTTACGCCTGCAGAATTGCTTTGCGTAAATATGCGAATCCGCTTCCAGCTTTATTTTGCGTGAACGCCTTAATACGTCTCGAGGCTAGCATTACGTGAGCATAGACTTCCGCTTGCGGGAAAAACGTGGAAGAAAGAGCTAGGGACAGAGGCTCACGCGTGGAAAGCGCCGGCGGCGGAGCAGGAAGCCAGGAAGGATGGTGTTTGGCCGGAGCAAGTCGTCCTCTTCGACGCCGTCCCCCGCGGCCGCTGCCTCGGCAGCTGCGGCGGCGTGCTCGGAGCTGCGGGCGGCGTACCACGAGTGCTTCAACCGGTGGTACGCGGAGAAGTTCGCCAAGGGGCAGTGGCACAAGGACGAGTGCGTCGGCGAGTGGCACAAGTACCGAGCCTGCCTCGAGGTAAACCTAAACCAACCACCCCCGCATCCTCTCCCGTCTCCTCCTCAACCATAGCTCACACTCCTTACTTGCTTCGATTGGATCACTGATTTGCCATGCGCGGTAAAGATCCCACCACCGCCTACCTCGTTTTCTCTTGGTTCTTGGATGTCAATATATTCTAATGGGGCTACCTGAGGTGATGTTTTCCAGAGATAGGAATGCTTGCTTGTCCTGGTCTTGAAATTTAGGCTGGGATTATTCTAGGTAGGTATAGATTTCATGGCAAGATTTGGAGTTGCTTTCTTAGAGGGTGTTTGCTGCATGGCGCTGATTATGTAGATTCTCAAATTGGGGTGGTTAAAGGTGCCTTTTCTCGTTCTGGGAGAATCATCAGGGTAAGAACTTATGGTGATCAGTTGTTAATGTTGCTTATGGTCTGGAGTTGGATTGCGTTGAATAGCTGCCTTCTTATGTTAGGCATGCGAGAATGGTGCTATTGTGTGCGATGATAATTCTCATGTTACAAATTGTGTGCAATGACTATTCAGAGGGTTTTCTTGAACGAGCGATGTAGATGTTCTTGTTACTGCATCCGGTTTAAATTGTGAAGCGATTGAGTTTGGAAAGGCTTTGCTAGTTTCATCGCATTTGCATGGCAAACCAGTTCATTGGCATCCCGAGGGGGCTCAGTTTGTTGATAGTTACCCAGCATTGGGGCCTTCTAAAAGCATTTATAAGCGTCTTCCTGCTTGGTGATTTGGCACCACCATGCCAATTTGTGGCCATGTAATGGTCATAGCTGGTGCAGTGCTGATTGAAAATTTGAGACATGGTTATTTCTTTTTCTATTTTTCTCAAAGAACTCCGTCTAATACTAATTTGTTTACTTGCAAGATTGAAAGAATAAGATCATGACTTACTAACCTTGTATAAATAGCAATGATGTTTATTCCCTAAACCAGATGGTTATATCACATTACGCCAGACCTATGGTTTATAGCTTTATCTTTGCTATTACGGTGGTTATTGGCCCGTTATTGCCATGGACTGAAACCTTATTAGCACTCAAATGTATAACGAATTTATAGACAAGATTTCTCACTATGTCGAAAAGTCAGCCTACATTTGTGTTAATTGTCTATGTTGCTATCCTAAATCTTTTAGAATAGTTACCAAATAACTGTGATCAGGAATTGAGTTTGACAAATTTATCTTAACTTTGACAAAAGTGATGACCATTTGATGGTGTTCATCACAAGTTTTATGTTAAACCTTAAACATTAACCAGGCTTTCCTCAGTTTTACATTAGTAATTCCTTGCAAGTCTTATCACATTATTTTGCATTTTACAGGCATCTGAGTTTATATTATATTCCTTTTATGTTGCTTTTTTCACTTTTTACAGGCATCTGAGTTTATATTATATTCCTTTTATGTTGCTTTTTTTCACTTAACTAATGGCCAATCGTTCCACATTTTTATTGTTTGCAGGAACATCTACAAGACAAGCATCTCAGAAAAATCCTACTGGAATCAGAAACTTCTACTTATTATGCCCAGCTTGATGCTGATTCTTCATCTGGACAAGGAGCCACCTCTGCAAAATGACAGACTAGGGCTAACACAAGTTTCACTTCACTCAATCAGGACGGGGAGACCCTTGATAGATTAACCGAAAAGTGCATTTATTCAGAAACATGCTCCGTTCCTGGAACATGTAGCAGTTCAGCACTTGAGATGTAATTTGTAAAATTTTCCATGTACTTGACTTACCAACTTAGATGTACTTTATATGCTCAAGGCAACCAGTAGTCCAAAAACATTCAGAAGTTCTGTTCATGAATTTGGGAGAATAGGTTCAGCTATATATGATCAAGTTTCTGTTTTATCGATGTTATTTCCAGAAATCCTAGGTTCCCGCGTTTCTAAAAGAATCCTAGGTTCCAAAATATTGTGTTTATTTCATGCAAGATAACTTTGAGCAGAGTTTCACAAGACTTTCCTGATACTGTATTTGAGTTAGCATCTCTCATGACAGTGACACACAGACTCTTGTGGCTGGCATCAGATGCCTTGGCTTTTGTCATGTCTCTAGTCAAAACATGCCTGGTAGATTAACAAGGCTTATTCCTTGTCATATGTCTGATCCTCTGATGTGGTGACAAACAAGCTTGAAAGCTACTTTCATTGAGGGAAGCTTGGTGGCAATTGAGCTACCTTTCCCCTCCACTCTCCAGAACCAGAATCCCCTCTGGTTGTTCGTGGCCAAGAAATCAAAGAACCACTCTAACAGAATAGCTGCCTCTTCTTTCTCCCCTGCCGCAGCCGATGGTGCTCCATTGCTCCGACTGATGGCCCTCGCCGTGCTCAACTGCTCACCATGCACTCGGCCTTCTCTTCATGTCTGGCCAGAGACGACCTGAGGTTGCTTGCTCTCGTCATCGTTGACTACATCCTGATACTGGCACTGCTGTTCTATGGCCTGCCTGTGCCCCATAAGAGAGACTAGGTGAGGCAGCAAACCAAACTCAAACATGAGCAACCATGCACATGTATCAGATCTGTTTTTGTTGGTTTTCTTGCATTATTTGATCTTGGTATGGATGTTGTGTACAACGCTGTATATGCCCATCAGTGTGTTAGTATATTTAGGATGTGTTTGGTAGAGCTCTAGCTCCACCAAATCCGTGGATCTGGTGGAGCTGGGTATTTCTAGCTCCATCAGATCCATGGAGCTAAAGATGTGAATACATTAAAAGTGTTTAGATGGACCATCTTGTTTACATTTTAGACAAAAAAATATAAACTTAATTTACTTTATTTTAGTCTACAAGTTTTAGATCTCAGGTGAAGCTAGGATCTGGAGCTCTACCAAACAGACCGTTAGATACTCCAAGACACAATCGTATAAGCAATTAAAAAACAGGTACAAACTATGGAATTCAGGATAATGGCAATATACACTTGCGCTAACTGAGTTTTACAACTATTATTGTACGTATACTGATCTGAAATGCTTTCTTTGAATCTTTGTACGCTTTGCAATTTTGATCATCTTCTGCTCGAATCAATACTTTGGTGGTTGCATCTCTGAGGGCGCGCGAAGAAACATCTACTTTATTGGGGAAGCACTTGAACAGCATAAACTTTGAAGTTTATAGAATGACAAAAATCTTTCTTCTTCACATCAAATCAAAATCTCCGGTAAATAATGTGGGGAAGAAGACGACAGCTTGAGAGACAAGGATTTGCTTGTGACAATCAATACACTAGCAGTAATATTGTTAGAAATACAGACAGCTTGGAGATTGAGATTGTTAATTCTGAATGTCTGAAACTTCAGAAAGTTTCTATTGTAAATATTTTATATAATTTGAGATGAATTGTTTTATATTTAATTGCCATTCAGATGCTGATTCAATTAATATTTTCAGAACTGCTGCCATCCTAACTCCCAAAATTATGTAAATTTCAATCGAACAAGTCATATAATTATTTGTACTTCGCTATCCTTTTTAAATTTATTTGTCTGCAAAGTAATTTTCTATAAAAGGGATAAGTATGTTACTAGCTAAATGATCTCGGAAATTATGATGACTTACTAGTTACTATTCAAATCACTGTCCCCATGTTCTCTGCTTCTTGGTAGCACATATGTTGTTCTAGATACTGCAACAACTTTGCAAACTGAAAATAATCACAAACATAATGCGTTAGCTTTACAAATAAAACGCTGCACATAAGAGTCATATGTTTGGACAAAGACTACCTGAGATGCTTTGAGATCCAGTTCATCCCATTCAAAAGATGGATTTGTACCTTCAACAATCCCGGCGCCGGCATAAACTAAAGTGCTATGACCCTAGAACAAGACAGCTTTGTGACTACATGCCTCGTAGGATATGGAAACAACAAGGACAAGTTTGACAAAAACATTGCAGATCCCAATTGCATAGATCAGTTGTGCGGGCTCCACAGTCTTGCTTACTTTTCCAAGGAGTGCTGATCTAATCCCAACAGCAAACTCACTTTCAGCTCCTCCAAACCAACCAACAGGTCCAGCATACATTCCGCGGTCAAAAATTTCTGTAAGGATATCAGAAGATATCATTCACAGATCATTATAAATAAAACCTGATTAATTCAACAAACAATTTGAAAAACCATATGGAGGTCTATCCAAGTTTGTGATGAGTTATTGACGTTGTTTGAGCATGTGGTATTCAAGTTTGAGTTTGTTTTGAATTCTATTTCAAATTTAAAGTAATTTGAAGAGCTGTCAGGTCAGGGTGGCACTACCGGCCTTGGAGACACGGTAGTGCCGACCCTACAGAGCTAACGGCTTGGGATGGGCAATAGTGCCGACCCTGCGGAGCTACTAGCCTTAGGAGCGGTAGTCTTTTTACCGAGAGATGTTTTCTCTGGAGATAGACACAAGCGGCACTACCGGCCATCTAGGAGCAGTAGTACCGGGGGTGCGGTACGACCGGCCTCTAATGGTGGTAGTTATTTTCCAGATAAGGTTCTATCGGGGTTGATCAGTGCGAGTAGCACTACCGGCCAACTAGGAGCGGTAGTCTTTGAGATTCGCACTACTCCTGGCAGCGGTAGTGTTGACTTTACTGTGACTTGAGCTTAATGTTTGCATTAATTATTGATTAATGTATATTATTATGAACAATGCTATGTAATTGTTTTTTGTCTGTGTTGGTTGCAGTACTCCAGGGCTAAGTCATGGTGAGGTGAAGGCAAGACCGGTACTAGGCTAGGAGAGCTGAGGTCCAGAACAGTCAAGAGATGCCAGAAGATGACCGAGGCCAGGAAGTGGTTTCAAACCAAGAAGACAAGGAACAGAAGTATGGTGCACTGGTGATAGATATGGCGGGCAATGGTCTGGACCAGGATTAGGCTCAGAGAGGAGTTGAGATCCAGAATGGTTAAGGAAGCAGATGCCACCATAGTGAAGCGGAAAAGGACACGTGGTGGTCAAGTGACTTAGGTCCGCTTGCAAGCGAGGATGGTTCGGAGGTGTCGGACGTGAGAGCTTGGCGGGAAGTCATTGGGGCCACGTGAAAAGCGCGAAGCATAGGCGATGCTTCGATGATAAGGAAGACCGGTCATTGGGACAAATTGGTAATTTGCCCAATATTGGCGGTCGAGGCGGTTTGGAAAACTGTGGCGTTGGCCTAAGTGGTTTAGGTCATACCAAAGTGGTGTTGAACACAAATTCGAAGCTCATGAGCGGATTTGGCAACAATGTAATGGCTGCTTTGAGAAGCGTGCTTGTGTGAGTGGAAAACTTCGTTAAGAGTGTTAGGTTTGGTTAGCTTATTTAAGAGTGGATGATATCTACTTGTGTGTCTAGATTTAAGATTACGATTGCCTCGGCTATATAAGGAGATGTAGTGGAAATGAGGTTTTAAGCCTTGAAGTTCCAAGACTTTAGATTAGGGCTTTTATAAGAATTTGTGTTCTTGTGTGGTGTGTGAGTGCTCTTTAGAACTTTACTCTCGGTGGCGGCTTTGTAATCCACCTTATGCTCTAAAATAAAGATCAATTTCGTGCTCAAGATTTAGTTTTTGTTCTTGATCTTCCTCCTTAATTCTTGATATTTCTGGCTGGTTTCTTTATCTTGATCTTGTGTTTCCAACGATGAATGATTGATAGATGTATCCTTTGGAGATTATCACCCAATTATCTAGGCAAGCTCTCTCATATTCATTAAGAGATTTATCAAGAAACCGGATTTTTGCGTGAGAAAGAAGGCTTTGAGGTAGATCGTGATCTTGCATGTTTGAGGGCAATCTCTTTGGGGTTCTTACTTGCTATGACATGTGGAAGACTATCTAGATCCGTCTTGATCATCAAATCCCCATGAGTCGAGAACAAAGTTTTTGTTTTTGACCCGATTTAGATGCAACTTTCGATGAATTTGGAAAAGATCAGAACTTTGATGTCAATCCTTACAATTGAAGGTTGAAATAGATTCTTGACACCCATAGGAAGGTGCATACAAAATTTAGCGGATTTTCGATCAGCTGATCAAAAGATACACTGATTTTTTGTTTTCTTTTAAGTCGTGCTTATTACTGTTCATATGGTTGTTTCTACTGTTTGCGGCACTACTATGCTACAGTACCAAGTAGTACCAGGGGTTACTGTTCATCCCGAACTACCGGCCGTATACAAGCGGTGGTACTGCTCTAGAACCGAATTTCTCTGAAAATTTGTTCTTCTGTGCATATTTAACTTAGTGAGGCTTTGGTTGATCTTTTTAGGGGAAAAATTTGTTTTGTGATCATTCACCCCTCTCTGACCGCCATTTCCAGTCCTTCACAATTAATACATAATACCCATTGCATGGTTAGTTTGAAGACAACATTGTGGCCAGAACACAGACACATACCATAATCTCGTATGAATTGGCGTGCCTCTTGAGTGGGCAAACCACAAACAGCTGGGCTTGGATGAAGCGTATTTAGGATGTCAAACTGCAATGCCCAACACAAAGAATCAAGATTTTACTACATGACGACTGATCATGTTTCTATATAGTACCAACATATGCAACTGATAAAGAAGGGCCGAATCATAGATTACCTCATCGTCTTCGTTCCTTATTCTTGCAGCTAATTGAGCTGACAAGTGCTGTATTCTTGGAAGTTTCGAAGGGCCTTGCTGGGATGAACAACAACCTCATCACAGATCATCTGAAAATCAGATTAAAGCCACTGGATTAGTAAAAATGCAGTAACCATTTTTTTCCCTGAAACACACTGTGCTGAGTACTAAGAGCAAAGCAAACTATTTCAGGATCATATCTAAAAGCTAGGAATGTAGATCTCAACTTGCCTCGAGCTTCTTCTTTATGCTGTCCCGTACTATAGTAAATTCAGTGTCTTCTTTGGTGCTGCAAGAAAAGTTTACATTAGCGATTGATCAATTTTCTATGAGATGTTGATATCACATTAAAATTTCAGAAATATGTTAATCTTATGGTTATTAAAACTAAGAAGGAAAGAAACCTTAGAAGCAAATCCTGACCAATTTGAAAGTCATCCGCCCTTGTTTTTCCCCTTGCTCGTGTACCAGCTAAAGCCTCACTGGAAATGTTCAAGTATTTCCGGTGAAATAGTTGCTCTGGCTATTCAGAATGTTTGCACAAAATTAGCATTAGTTAGAACAAAATTATTTAACATCACTAGAGCAAATATACATATAAGCCATGCAAAACGCATAAGTAAGAAATATTTCTAATTAAGGTTTTGAATATAATTGAAACAAAGGAAGGTTAAGTATATGATGAAGAAAAGAAAGTGTTTTTCAGAATAGAGTTAACATACACTATTTCCAACAAATGCAGGTGCATCAGGTGGTTGTATGCAGAATTGGTAAGCATTTTGGCCCTCAACCTGTATACGAGTCACAGAATGATCTTCTCATAGACTAAATGATTTGACAAAAGCATGATGGAGGGGACTACATACCTTCAAACAAGCTAACAGCTCCACAGGGTCAATGCAAGTGTCAGTAATGTATCTGCTACATCTTGCAAGTACAACCTGGGGGGAAAATTAGTGAGTGAGAAAATTGTTTTTTTTTGAAGTTAAAAAGAAATGAACGAAATGGAAAAATAAAATTATGCTCGTAACTGTGTTCTCAAAAACAAAAAACTATGTTCATAACGTAATTCAGTAAAGAGTTCAGTTGTGGAGAAACTGGAATGACACAAGACCTATGATAGAATTGACAAAAGCAAATTGTCAGATTTGAACATCAATTGGTGAAACCAAGAAATTATCCCATTGATAGTGCCGGTTATACTTCTCTATTTTCTCTTCACGGCATAGTAGCAACGTTGATGAGTGACTTACCTTTACTAATTCTCTTTGCCTCCCTTTGATCATCTGGAGAGCTTTAGTAACGGCAAGATCCCAAGATGCCTTAGTAGGGACATGATTAAGATTTATGATGGTTGTTTGAAGGCTGGACTTATTCACTTTAACAGAACAAGGTGATATCTGCACAAGACGCGACAGGTTATAACTATCATCCAGAAAGCAAAAACTGGAGAAAGCGAAACACATGCCTTCTGCAGCGTTGATTGGAGCTCGCTCACAGCGCTCTGCCATGTCCAAGACAGCGAATCGTCCCACGCAATAGTCGCCGCGAGAACTGAGCTCTCCTCAAGCTCACTGAACTCAACCTACACCGCAATTTACACACTTCACCGAGGTCAGTACTCAGTACACCATTCCATTTCATCCTTTACTCTGTACACCGTTCCATTTCATCCTTTAAATGGGGCTGAAGCATGCAGGTAATTGGAGAGCAACTTACTTGTGGAACAATGAAGTAAAATGATCCATAATCTTCCCACTCAACCGAAGCATCGCTTGTCGCGTCGAAACGGATGGCGCCATACGCACGAATGAGTGGGCAATCCCTCGAAAGAAATCTTCATGGACATACATAGAGGGCAACACCATTAGTAACATATATAGTTCATCGAGAGATGTACAGTACACCCTTGCAAGTGAACATCATCATCGGCATTCAGTAATCAGTACTGGAATTTGCTACTCATGCTAGATTGATAGCATTACCTCTTGATGGCGCGCCAGTCGCAGATCGAGAAGGGATCGGTTCCGCGGAAGAAGACCGCCGACCCCACGCCGGCGACACTCACCGGCTGCTGCCATTGCTCCTTCAAGCTGGCGCCGTTGCCGTTGTTGCTGCCGGCGAGGGCCGGCCTATCGGGCAACGGTGCCCGGGCCGAGAAGAAGCAGCGGGGCAGCGAGATCTGCGCGTGCAGCCACTCGATGGCGTCCCCTCGCTGCCGAATCGGCACCTGCAAATCGGTGGAGCGCGAACACAATGAACGCAAATGCAGCGCCACAAAGCCAAGAACTGAGCTAGCTGCCAATCCGTATGGACACAAATTAGCATATCACGTTACCTCGATGCGGATGATGCCGGAGGAGGCCGGCGGGTCGGTCTCGAGCGCGGCCACGGCGGCCTTGAGCTGCCCCACAGCCTCCTGCGGCGCCGACGCGGCCGGCAGGGCTCGAGTCTCCTGCAGGCTCACAGCGCCGCGGTCGCCGGCGTCGGGCGCGCAGCCGTTCATGGACAGGGAGCACGACGGCCGGATCCATCTCCCAACCTATTGATGCCGGCCGTCAACACGGATATCATCAGTACATGGCCTAACTAAAGCTCAAGAAAGAAAAAGGGAGCTAGTGCTGCTTACGAATCTTGCCGTCGTCGACGTCGGGCAGGAAGGGAGGAGACGGCCGGTGGAGTAGATCGACGACGGCGGCATTGGTGTGCAAAGCTATTCACCGCCGCTGCGGCTGTGTATGTACGCGCTCGCCAGTGTGAGATGTGGAGGGAGGGAGACTGTACGGTAGCAGTCCACGTAGGCGTTCCCTCGCTAGGGAACGCGAAAGAGATAAGAGAAGATTCTCATGGGGATAAGTGGCATAACCGTAAATTCTACATGACATGCACGGGCAATACACGTGACAGACTCTGAATTACATGACACATGTACTTATGGAAGCGACTAGGAATCGAACGTCAGATAAAAAAATCTGATCGCCACCATTAGATGACACTTAAGGGTTCATCTCTTAGCTATCGGACCTATCCCTTAATGGCGCAACAAAAACCCCGTTCATGGAACAAAATAGTCATTCGACGCAACAAGAAGTAACAACTTCTATATTCTTTCTTCACGTGCTCTAGTTGTAACAAAATTATGAAGCACAACATCGGCCTCCAATATGTGCAACTAACAGGAAATAAAAATACCCATTTCAACAAATAAAAATACCTATTGCAATAAGTAAGAAGACATATTGTAACAAATTTTCGGAACATTTGTAACAACCATATTTGAAAATCTGTAACAGCAGATCCAGGCGATGGCAGAGCTTGCTGAGCAATAGAGGTGGATAAAAATGACGGTATGGCAAGTTTGTCTCTTGAGTCTGGTTGTGATCTATGATCGTTACCGGCTCATTGTAGGAGGTGGGAGGGAGGGAGTGATTGAGGGGGAGGGGAGAGAAAAGGGTGAATGGAAAAAGAGGGAGGAGGCAATCTTTGGCTACCAGTGGCTTGTGAGTTGTGAGAGCTCTGGCTTGTTGGAGGACATGGGAAGAGAAAGAAGTAGGGAGGAGCTATTGGGTTTTGATGTGTGTGTTATGTTGGATGCATGGGAATAATAATGAAAAATTCGAGCTAAAGATCTCATGCAGTATGCTCTCTCTGGACACACAACCCGTATCATTTCCCTTTATTTATATATTGCACGCAAAGCGTGAACCATCTGATCAGGGTGACAATACTTGTAATTGATGCAAATCCAGTAGGAATTTTCGTATGAAAAGAAGGATCCACCTCCCTAAACATTGTTTTTTCCCCATGGATAGAAATCTCGTCGAAAATTGGTGACATTTCGCCGAAAGTTCAGATTTCGGACCTCCATGAGATTCAAAATCCCGTCCGGACTAGAAAAATTCAAAAAAAAAATCAAATTGCTACAGAAATCTAAGGAAATTTCGCCAAATTTCACTGAAATCTCACGATATTTGATTGGTTTCTAAAATTTTATGGCCGGATTTGGTCCAATAACCCTTAAGGAAGTCATCTTCTATGAAAATTTGTTTAAAAACTGAATTTTTGAGACATTTTAAAATTTTGGTAGAAAAAATATTAGATTTTTATAAAATTATACAAGCTTGATAATAATCTAAAATTTTATGATACTATCTTTAGTAGTGTAGGATCATACATAAAATTTTCAAAATAATTTAACTTAATTTGTTATCTTTAAAAAATCAAAAATAGAATGAACATAATTGGGATAATAACCTTATCAGAATTTTATAAATTTTCTCGAGTGTGATCATGATCCAAAATTTTTATAAGAGATTAATAATTTTCTCAGTACCATTATAAAATTTTAAATTTTTCTGCTCAATCAAATCTATGTATGCATTAAACTTTATTTGTTATATTTCAAAAATCAAAAGAAAAGAACATAAATGGTACATCCCAAAATTTTTTGTGAGATATTAATAATTTTTGTTCAAAATTTTTGTGAGATATTAATAATTTCCTTAGCACTTGTAACATCCCAAAAATTCTGATAAAATAAAAATAAATATTTTGAATTTGAGTATGATCATTTCTGAGTTTTCTTGGCATTATTGATTTTATTTGGATTTATCCTTTGTGTGAAAAATCCAACAAATGGAATTAAAGAATGGATAATGGTAAAAGATAAAAATGTAAAAGTAAAATTTTATAAAAATTATATTAAAACTTTTTCTATCTCAGGTAAACTTTTTACTGATAAAATTTATTTTTTACTGCACAGTAAAAATAATTAATAATTAAAAAGACAACCATTTGACTAAGAATAGTGTACAGTCAGAATTAATGAAAAATCTGCTGACCTTATCTCATTATAATAAAATTATCATAGTAACCTCAATATCGTACCTACTCTTGGTAAAAATATGGAAAATTATTAAAATTATTTATGGTTTTTAGAAATTCAAAAATAGAAGCATGGAAAATCTGAAAATTCGAGTTCAGAATTTTTATATAATAATTACCCAATTTTTTGCCCTAAAAATTTTATGAGAGAACCATTAGATCAAATATAACTTAGGTAAAAAGTTTCAAATAATTCCCTGTTGAACTTTTTGACCCAAAGTTTTTACTGGAGATATTAAATTAGATGGGACTCTATTAAAAAACTCTTGAAAAATATTTCGGTGATTTGATGGCTATTTTAATGCAAAACATGTGTTGTTCCTGGCAATTAGCTGTCTACGGTTGCCATGATATAGTCTAATAATTTCCTGTTTTAATGCAAAACATGTGCTGTCTACGGTTGCCGTGATATAGTCTAATAATTTCCTGTAGAACTTTTTGACCCAAAGTTTTTACTAGAGATATTAAATTAGCTGGGGCTCTATTAAAAAATTCTTGAAAAATATTTCGGTGATTTGATGGCTGTTTTAATGCAACACATGTGCTGTCCCTGGCAGTCCTTGCCGATATCTCGATTTCTCTCTATGCCAAGTGGGCCCGACCCAGCCAACTGCTCCTTCCTCTTTCCCACGAAGCCAGCTCGCACCAAACACAATCAGCACGCCATTTTTCAGAAATCTCGCACCAAGCAACGCCTTTTCCATGGCTATAAAAGCCGGCCAAGCTCCCTGCTTATTCCTCACAATCCTTAGCACCTCCACTTCCTCTCCCAAGCCTCAATTTGGCACATGTTGCTCCATTTTCAATCTCAACCAAAACTCACCATTGCCGGCCAAACTTCTCACCAAGTGCACCCATTTTCAATTGCTCGCTCCTAGAGCATCACCACTAGCCTCTAACCAAAACCTTCAACTCGATTTGATGTTTGCTTGGCTATAGAAATCTACCAACTGCCCTGTTATGAATTGTTAAATCACCGTCGCGCCACCACTGCAGAGCCACAGAGCTCGGCCAAGACCCTTCATGTCATCGGTGAAGTCCCTCCTTCCATTTTGACCCTTGCCAGCTCCCTGCACTTGCTCTAGCTCGATCGAAGTTCACAGAGAGGCTTCCATGGCGTCTACTGTAGTCGTGCCTTCTTTGTACAACTGACTGGTGACCCATCCATCCAAATCCAAGGTAAAAGACAGTAAACAAAGATTGTCCCTATAGCTTGTGACTAAGGTTAATTTGAATAATCCTGACTAGCTTAACCTTTACAAATTAAGTAGCAAGACCTCAAATTGAAAATCTACGTAAGCAAACACTCTTTGAGTTCAAAACATCAAGGAAAAACAATTTGATATGATGCCTGAGGTATATCCTTAATTCCTTATGCATCATGTTACTGTACAATAAACAATACCTTTGCTATTCAAAAGCTAGAGTAATTGCTCCCTAGTACCATATTCTCAGGATAAGTAAACTTTAGTGTACTCAAAATAAGGTAAAACTAGTTTTGTCATACTCCTAAGGTCACAAGGATCGCAAATATATAAAAATATTTAGATTTCCTCGTGATTAGCATCATATGTTTAATAGTCAAAATTCTAATACGTGCATAGTTCATATAGTTATAACTTTCATAAATGAACTTCAAATTCGACAAAACCAAATTCTAGGACGTTAGAAAGTGAAATCCTTTCTGGTTGTGTAAAAATAATTCATACTTATACCGTGTTAAAATATTTTAATATAAGGCACTAATGTTCATTTATGTGAAAAACATCGCGGATAAAAACAAAATATCACGGAACTAGCTTTAAAACACTTTTAGAGTCATTCCCAACTTATGAAAAAAAAATGGATAAATCATCTTATAAAGTGTAGTCGCAAACTTAAATCGGAAACTGAACCTTTATCACTGAACTTTTAAAGCATTTAGGCCTTTTCGGTAGTCTGTAAAATATCTCAGCTAAATGCAAAAATTTGAAAGAATGGCCCAAAAATACTCTTCATAATATGTACTATAATAATCTAGAAAGATATTTTATTTAGAAGCTGCTCTGTATATAAATCTCGCTTCTGCAAACACCCTTCGTGAAATAGTCACTTAGAAAACTAAACCAACTAGGCCTTTTTCAGCGGCCTGTAGAATAACTCGTCTAAATGTAAATTTAGGAAAGATGAGCATAGAAACAGTATTTGGTATATGTACTACCGTATTCTAAAAAAATATCTTATTTACACTTTTCATATAAATCTTGCTATTGCAATACCCCTAAATGTTAATCGTAAACTTCTCCATTCTAGTCCGATTCCATATAACGTAATCTTTATAATGCCATGAAAACTTTTTCAGCAATGAATATAATGTTTCGTCTAAACACTAAAATTTATGAAATTAGCTTAGGAATGCTCTCCAAAGTATAGACTACCCTATTTTGAAGAAATAATCTTGTTTTGTCATGATTTGCATATAAATCCTGTTAGCAGAATAACCTCAAGTATTATGATTTCTGAACTTTATAATATGAATAAACAAACTTCGTAATAATGAAGAATCTGTAGTTAAGATGCTTGTATCACCAGAACCTTCTTAGAAATCACGAATATATACCTAGTAGCCTAACCTAGCAAATCTAACATATTTGAAACCCTTTTTTATGCAAACTCAATTAAAGATTAAGTACTATTCATTCATATCATTTAGCAAGGTAACTAATGTTCTAATTCTATTATTCTAAATAATTTTTCCATCTTGAATTCAAGATTATAAATATGAAAGTTCATAATTTTAGCTTCTTGAATTCATAAAATAAGAATGGATAATCTATAAAGAAAATCGTGCATCGCCCATCTTGAAAAATAATAACAGTATGAATGTTTAATCATTTAAAACATGAGAATATTGAATCATTCTATGCAAACCCTGAAATCTCCCTATTTTTTCAGTGAGTTTTTATTTGGTTCTTTGTCTATCTTCTTTTTTCCCTTATTGAAGTTTGTTATTTGCTCTTTATTGCTTTTAGTCGGTAACTACGTGTAGAACCCGATGTTTCTAATTCAGTTGTCGCCTTCGTCAGCTGCAACCTCGACTTTGTCGAAAGCAATGATTAAGCAAGGCAAGCACCCTTTTGATCATATTGATCCTAGTATTTAATTTTTCTTTTGTTTATCAAATGGTTTCATGCATACATTTATTTTCTATAAATTCGCTATTTTATGGTACTGGTAGATATACCTGCTGTCTCATGAAACTTCCTTCATTAGTATGGACATATGAACCTTGATAACCATAGATTAAGGATAGGCATTATTTAATTTCATCATGGGTATGTGTGTTTACATATTAACCATGCTTAGCCATGCTTTAGAATCAACGAGGTAGATGATCAGATCAAAATTGTTTCCTGAAAATGCTAGAAATGACACTGTTGGTTACTAGTATTTTGATTAAAAACTCAAAATAAAACTATGGTTTTGATGTGGATGATTATTAGCAATAGCCGGATGTGCAAAGGAATTTGCACGTAGTGTAGGGTGGAGTATCACCCGTGTCAAATTAAGGACTGAACATCGTGTTGTATGATCCAAGAAAATCCATACAAACCACAAGAGTTGGTATGGGATGACCTTAAACCGATTAAGTTACTGTAACACCCCGTTGCTAACGCACCGCGAATACTACCAAAAACCCTGAATAACAAATGACACATTTACGAAAAAGACTGAAACTGAAGTTAATCTCTAAACTCTTAAAACTAAGTCACCGAAATTTACAAAATTTCGGCATGACCTCTCTAGAACAGAGGACATCCACTCAGCAGACAAGAATAATAGCAGTTATGTGATATAATTCTAACAGGTCCTTAGATAATCAATCACATTTTCATTCGGCAATTAACCAACTATAGCAACGATCAACATAATACAATCGCAGATTATTACAACCATTATTAATGAAACAATTAAGCTGGGTTGTTGGTGACCGAAGTCGTGCGTGCTCTACTCCCATCCCGACGAGACGACTTCAAGGTACCTAGAACAGAAGTAAACAAGCGTGAGTCCAAGACTCGAAAAGTGCAACAATGATAAAAAGTAATGAATTCAATGAATTACTTTTACTCTAGAATTTAATATAGCCATTACTAAATGGAAATCAACGATAAAAAGCAATAACTAACTCCACTTACCACAACCAACTCGAAAACATAACTAAATCTTACCGCCTCAATAAACATTTCTGGACGAATCCACGCCTCAATCCTCAACCTGTTCTTCCCATACTCATCAATCTCATCTATCAGTTGCAACACACAATGCAATGAAATGCATTTATGCTCTTATACTCAAGTGCACAAAACATACAAAAGAAGCATCTCATATCCATACATCACAATCAACTCATTAAACGTGATTCATCTTCGTCAATACAATATAGATGCACATATGCCATACAAAAGAAGAATCTCATACCCATACATCATAATCAACTCATTAAACGTGATTCATCTTCGTCAATACAATACAGATGCACATATGCCATACAAAAGAAGAATCTCATACCCATACATCACAATCAACTCATTAAACATGATTCATCATTGTCAATGCAATGCAAATGCAAATATGTTTGCATGTGCATATGCTCATTTCATTGCACAATTCTCATGCATAAGATGCATCATGCATGTCTCATTTCCTCTTTTAGCACATACCGGTATGGCCGAGTGCACACCCGTCGGTGTGCACCCTCTCATTCCCCTTCCACCCCGTGGTGGAGGGTGCCTACTCTTATTGACTCGCTCCCGTACAACCACGTATACGGGACTACGAGGTAGGACTTTCGTACTCACTACCTATGAGCACAGAGGCCCACATCAGAATGGGTCGCCTCTTCCATCATGAATGCACAAATGCAAATGACATAACAAATTTGTGAACTACATTCATTTCTCACATTTGCATAGCCATAGCTAAATACATAAACATCAGCCACTTCTCACATCCAGAAATTTCCATTCACATTCTCAACACTTATAATCACATGCACTCCTAATCACATCCTTAACGCCCATAATCACATTCTCAACACTCATAATCATATTCTTAATCACTCAAAATCACAGTCTCAACGCTCATAATCATACTCACATCACCAATTCTCGAGTAATTACTAATTCCATCAATCTTGATCATGAATCAAATCATTTTCGCAATCCAATCCCATACTTTCAGTATTCTCACTAGCCTACCAAACTAGTGAACCGGAATATGAAAGTAAAATTTAGCAAGATATCATCACGGCATCTAGACAAAATTCATTAAACATCGCACATAACAATCAATCCAGGGATGCAGCATAATTTCATGATGGTAAGGCATATAAAGTTCATCAAACAAATCATGACACATTCAAACAACGATGCACTTGTATCAGATTACTTACCCTTTTCCTCAAAAGACAATTACCTTATTATTCGTGCTTATAAACACAAATGAAATCCATAGCATAAGCATATACATAACGCAAGCAATCAACTAGATACCGTATAAGAGATATACGGGTTACACTTGCATATGAACTCGTTTTAAATAAAAGCATAACCAATTAACCATTCTCATTCATCATATCGCATGCAAAAATTAAACATGATAATATTAAAGCAATACATGAATAACTGTATTAGTGTAAAACCTAGTGGCCACCTAAGCCACAACTGATACAATGCACTTGCCTTTACCGACGAAAGAATGGAGTGGCATGAGGTTACGGCCACTCCCGACAGAACCTTCCCTGCAAATAAAACAATAATCATCCAACTCAAATTCATACAAAGTCGGTACAAGCGACAGAAGAAAACAACTCCACATATTCACATCTACAATCGGAACCAAAACATCCCTCATAACCACTTAAGTGCAAATCTGGACAGCCGGCAATGAAAATGCCGTGACTTCCAAACGGCTACTCCGAAAAGGATGAACCCGGGCTTTAAACGATTGCAAGAGACAACTCTACAATTTCTTCTACAGCCGACCGATCGGGAAACACACCGATTAATCTCAGTTTTGCGACGAACAGCAGACAAACGCAAAAATTAACTCGATCTGGACAACATACACCAAAATGACCATAACTTGAGTTCTACAACTCCAAATCACATAAACGAATACATTTTCTCAATCTACTTGAAAAATCCTAACTTTTCCAGGCAATGAAAAAGTGTAATTCGGCCTCTACGATGCTCTAATTTGCAGAAGAACACAGACTGAACCAATCGCGACAAGAATTGGACAGCACTCGGTAAAATAGCCATAACTGTTAAATGGCTGAACGAAACTTGATGATTTAAGTCTCTATTGAAAGGTAATTCAATTATCTACAACTTTCGTTATAGCCAAATCCCCAGGAAACGCTTGCAAATTTTTTAAACTGCAGTTCTAACCAAGGACAGAAATCTGCCCGAACCGAAAACTCCCAAATTTCTCTAGTCTCTCCATTTCCCATCCTCCAACATCTCAAAATTATGAATCCTAGCTAAGCAATAGCACAAACACCTTGCATGCAAGCAATTTCACCCCCCAAATTTCTAGGGTTTTACCTCCAATCTTACTCATGGAGAAAGGGAGGTGGAGGAGAAGATGCTGTCACACGGGGGGAGAGAGAGCTCGCCGGCCAGAGGGGGAAGGTCGCCGGCGTCTTGCCGAGTCAAGGCAGCCTGGCTGGCGTGTGGGAGCTCGGAGGAGGCGCCACCAAGAAGAAGAAAAGGGTGGAGGGCGCCACCTTGCTAGAGGTGGAGGTCTTGCTGCTCCAAGCCATGGAGGGCCAATCTGCAGAGTTGCAAGCGAGGCCTTGGTTGGGGAGGGAGCAAAGCCGCAGAGCTCTCCTTGCTAGGCGGCAGGACTCCAAGAAATGGTGATGGGAACAAAGCAAGAGATTGGACAAAGTCCTGGCTTGGGCGACAAGAAGGAAAGAATTTTCCTCTAGCTCTAGTCGTGAGCACAAATAAAATAATGAAGTGATTAGTGAAGAGTGAAGGGCAGCACATTAATTAGAGAGGCTTGGTCTGGAGACACTAAGGAAAAAAAGGAATGATTAGGTGGTCAACTAAAAGAATAATTCTTTGCAACAAACCTTCTACTACACAAGCCAAAAACCAACATCCGGTTGCCCATAAACAAAATAAAATTTTCCAAGATATTACAAGCATGAATTCAAATTCCAGATGCAAAAACAATACATGAAGAAAAATGACATCTTTGGCCATTTAAATTTATGGCAACACTCTCACTCTTTCCGCACACTTTGTTGTACCAAAAATAGATCAGATAAATTCCGAGATATTACATTCTACCCCCCTTAAAAGAATTCGACCTCGAATTCGTGACTCAAGTTCTAACAGAACGAAAACTGAACCAGGAACTCAACCACAAACAAGAATGACACGACAGCTCAGAAAACATATCACACAAGTGAGACTCCAAGTCCCCAAATCGCTTTTCACTTAGGGTTCTCCGAACTAGCACCTTAACTCATTTCACAACTCAAGACAAGGCCTTACTTAAATACCAACGCCTAACACAAAATCACTTCACGTTTTAGATCTCAAATAGACTCGCTACACAAGGAGTCCCACAAGAAATTCCTCAATCTAACACTCAAAGTATTCACGCAAGTACTCATATAGACTCAATCGATATGGTAAATGTAACATCCTCAAATTTAGCTAATTTTGAATTTTATAATTTAATTTGAATTTTTGAGAATTTTTGGAATTTATTTGGATTTATTTGAATTTCTGGAAATAATTCTTATTGAGAAATTAATTTAATAAGGAAAGGTTTTAATAAAATAAAAGTGAAAATACATTATTCGAGTACAAAATGTCTTAAAATATTTTCTGGAATTTTTCTAGAATTTTTCGATATTTTTGAAGCCTCAAACAATTTAAATGAATTTTCGAATTATTTTTAATCGAAAAACGATTTAAATTGAATGAAACGATGTGGGCGAGCCCATTCTTTGTCTTGCCAACAACCCTAAACGCCGTTCATTTTCACCGATGGATTTGCATCGGACGGTACGTCAGGTTCATTCGTCTTGGATTCGTCGCTCGCGCCATTGGATCACGCGCGGGCGGCCGGATATCGACCACGTCGTGTCGTCTTCGGAGAACGGCGCCGCCGCCGCCGTGCGTTTCAATCGAAACTACGCCATTACTTCCGTCGTGTGACTCTCTCACTTCACCTTCTAGCTCGGGTATAAAGCACCTCGTGCCGCACATGTAGAAACCCTTTACGCATTCCAAGGTCCACCAGAAGCGCCGTCGTGCTTCGCCAGTAGTTCCGTGCCATTCCGTCACCGTTTGTGCCCACTCCGGTGACTCTCCGTCGCATCCAATGACACGAGATAGATACTAGAAAGTATAGTACGATGATTCAAGTGATTTTAGTATAGTCAACTAAAAAGTATAAGATAAGATACATACTGATATGACTAAATCGTAGCACAATGCGTAATGAGAGTGATTCAGGCATTAGTGATACATGAGATGAAGACATCAAACCAATTGATATTAATGGATGAGAAAGATGAATAAGAATGTGAGCATTCAAATGCAACACTTCAAGTATCAGTTATAAGAAAGTAAGGTAGATTAATTTAGACGGAAAATGCATAGGAATTGTATCGATGAACAGATTGCAGTTTTGATAAGTCATATAGATCGCTAGCTACCAACCTGGATTCAAAGTTAGAACGATTGGTAATGATACAAGTTATTACACCGACAGAATTAGTAAAGACTTGAACACGAATTTGCATGAAGCAGTTAAACCGATGGTACCATGTATACGACATGGTAATTAAGGAATCAATAGTATTTTAGAATGTGCAGATTCAATGCATGTTAGATGACATTGAGAATTATCAATGAATTTCAATGAAGTTCGCAATTAATTAACGATTGCAGAAAGTTATCATTAAGTACGAATAAATAATTAGATATTGAAGATGTGAATAATGTACAGATGATATTCCAATACATACATGATAATTGATACGAAGTACTGAACTCAGATAGAGCATATAGCATCGGATGAACAATGACATTATTGAAGATTTGACATGCATAAGCTTCAACGTATAATTGCGATATCATGCATGAAGCTGACGAGATTTCAACAAGTCACTCAATCAATTACGATCAATGGTAGTGAATTGCAATACATGACTTTGCAGACGATCGAGAGGTTTAATGATCGATACCAATTTGCATAATCAGTGTTAGGTCTAAATCAGATTCTCAATTGAACTAGATGTTATCTCAATATGCGAATCTAGATCATTGAATCAAGATTTAGACGATAATCAAGTCAGAATTATCGAACATTGAACCTACGTATGACTGATGATAATCACAATGCGCATCGATCCAATACTGACGGAAGCACAATGTTAACTTGAAAGCTGGATATCAGCGAGCGATTATAGTTGGAAGTCATATACATTACATAGCGTGGTATGTAGATCACGATTACATCTGAAGCGAGATATGTGCAAGATTACATTATTCGATCTAAGCAATATATCGCAGATGACTTATCGAGGTAATCTACACTCATACTAATAGATTTAAATCTGAGAATATTGCTGATATTTACAAATTCGATTTCATGTATACTCATAGATCAATTTAATAGTTTGAAATGATTGATCAGATTAGATTAGATACATCGGAAATGTTGCTACAAAAGCGTCATAGTCACTCAATATCTGATAGAGCTTAATGCATGACAGATGAATTGTATCAAGTACGTTAAGTTATGTTGAATTAATACTCTTAGATCGTACTCATGATGCAGTTGGATGATCGTGGTAGATGCAAGCTAATTTGCAAGATTTCCATACGGATCGAGTGACTACGTGTAGCAATTTGGCCTTACAATGAGGTAGGAGCCATGTACCTGATATCTCGAGTCTATCAGACTGCGGTGATGCAGACGACACAAGATCAAGATGTATGATCCGATTGACTGAATCGTAATGAATGTGAATTCTGTAGTAAGCTCTTACCGTGTCTAGGACTCATTATCGAGTTTAATTAACACGATTGTCTAGACAAGATAGCGATTTGATAGACATATTCAGCGTATTGAGTATATGACTGCAGCCTTCGAGTGCTAAGTAATGTAAACTAGATTCGAGTATTCGCGATTGTCTCTACGTAACATTAGACTAATTTAATAGTTGAATGTTGGGAAGCTGATAATAGACACTGGAATTTCGGTTATCGATTCGTTTACATAATGATATCATTGCAGTAATTAGATTATATGTGATGTGACTTAGTTACGTTAAGTGAATTGAGTTTTAAGTGTATTTGAAATTTAGTATTGCATTAACGTTATTGCGATGGTGTGCTCGTACGGCTAACGTAGTATGCATGCAATCGCTATCTTGTTCTCTTGACGATGTACCATTATGAGATCCGTATTATTGAACTGAATCGGCGACTGTCTGCTCTGATCGAACTTGGCACTACGATGACGCTAGTCGTAGCTTCATTGAGTACACTGATTGTCGAAGATGCGACTAATTGATGCTCGTATGACTTGTATTAGTCGGTGCAGTATCTTGACTAAGTTAAGTATGAATTTGTTACGTAGTCTGATTGATTAGTAGATGATCATCGGTGATTTCGTAGATGACGATGAGTTAAACTGTAGTAGTCGATTGATTAGACGTAAAGGTGTATCCTGATCGAGCTGTATTTGTAGCTATGTATGTGATTATACTAGATCTAAATGATAGATTATTATATGTGAATTGATAGTATTGAGAAGTATTCGTTGACTAATTGAGAATGTACTGGTATGCATTACTGGTCTAGCTTGAAGCTTTGATATACGTTGACCAGTATAATTATTGTCATATATGTCGATGTTTCTGATATTGATATTGAAGTGATAATGATTGTTATATAGGTAATGAATGATAGCTATCTGGTATCATTGATAATTGTGACTGTGACTCTAGTGTAAATTCATAGTATGTGTGTAACATGGATAATGTATGTGACTTGGACTTACGAAGTAGTAGTGTCTTGAACATGATATATTGGTTAAGCATTGTAGGATCTACAGTATTGAAATGTAGTTGGTAAACGTGGAATGTATTATGAATCTCTTGTACAGTTATAACTATGTATTGATTGGTATGTCTTGTTGATATCTAATTGAATGAATAGTATTTATTGTTATGTAGATGTTAGTAAGTGAATAGATTATATGAATATGTAATGTGATAAGTGTAATGCTATGTTGATTAATGTAATGTAGCTAATCTTGTCAATATTAATAACCTAGTTGTTGAATATGATGATGATGATAGTAGAGTGATTGAGATAATTCTGAATGTTGTCGAGTAGCTATGATGATAACGTTGTCTGAGAAGTTGTAATATAAGTGCGATATGAACAATTGATTGGATGTATAATGAATGTTCTGAATTATAGTAATGACTTTGCGAATGCAGATTGATTGACTATGCATGCATGATGTTAACATTGAATTAGTCAATACTATATGTATAAATTACACTATATGTAATACTAGATATATGATGTACTATAATGTATACATACAGTTGAACTGTGATCGAATAACTATGAATAAGTCAGTATGTCGATTAGATAGTTGAGACTAGTGAATCAGTTGCATAGTGAATCTATTGAACAGACATGTCAAAATTAGCAGTTATGAGATGTGCGATTAGAGTAACTGCACTAGAATTAACAGATTTACTATCATATTTATGACTTGATACTTTACAGTATGTGAAACATATACTATTATATCACTTGTATATACTTGTCAATTACATGCTATAGTATTTAATACATTACATTTGGGAATGGACCGTTATCCAAGCATAAGGCGTTGTTGGATTGTGGACGAAGGGTAACAATGAGAGCCCAGATGGTAAGAAGGTAGAGATTCAAGCACTTGTTACCCCAAAAAATCAACCTAAGGTTAAAAGGTGAAGGCGATTATCATGGAAGAGGTTCCAGAGTCGGTGAATACCCTGGACGTCTTTCCCAAGATTTGCCCGGAATGCCACCGACAGGATATAGAGTTCATGATTGAGTTGGTGCGTGAACAGCTCCGATCGCTAAGAGACCTTATAGAATGTCCACCAAGAGCTAGTAGAGATGAAGAAACAGATTGAAGAGTTATCGGAAAAAGGTTTCATAAGACCTAGTTCATCACCGTGGGAGCCCCAAAGTTATTTGTAAAGAAGAAAGATGGGAGTTTTAGGATGTGTATAGACTATCGTGCACTCAATGATGTGACGATAAAGAACAAATACCCATTGCCCGAATTGAAGATCTCTTTGATCGCTTAAGAGGAGCAGAGTCTTCAAAGATAGATCTTCGATCCGGATATCATCGCTAAAGATTCGGACCGAGGATATACCAAAGACGGCTTTTTCGCTCAGGTATGGACATTATGAGTTCACGATCATGTCCTTTGACCCACTAATGCTCCTGATACTTTATGAATATGATGAACAAAGTGTTCATGGAATACTTGGATAAGTTTGTCGTTGTGTTTATCGATGATATTCTTGTTTATTCCAAGACGGAGGAAGAGCATGCAGAACATTTAAGGCTGGTTTTGGAGAAATTAAGGTAAAATCAGCTATATGCAAAGTTCAGCAAGTGCGACTTTTGGAAAAAGAAAGTTGAGTTCTTAGGTCATGTGATGACAATGAAGGTGTAGTCATGGATCCTAAGAAAGTAGAGGCAAGATGTTGCATTGGGAGCAACCAAAGTCGCTATTCGGATCGAGAGCTTCCTTGGAATGGCCGGGTACTACCGCCGTTTCATTGAGGATTTTCTTCAATTGCGAGACCTCTCACGCAATTGCTTAAGAAAGAGAAAAAGTTCACGTGGTCACCTGAATGTGAAAAGAGTTTTCAAGAACTCAAGAAGCGTTTGACTTCGCACTGCTTTTGGTGTTGCCGAATACCAAGGATAATTTTGATATATACCGTGATGCTTCGTCGGGACATGGATGTACCTTGATGCGAGAATGGTAAAGTAGTGGCGATCGTCAAGGCGATTAAGGCCACATGAGCGAATTACCCGACTCATGACCTAGAGCTAGTCATGTAGTTCACGCCTAAAATTTGGCGCCACTATCTCATGGGAAATCGATGTGAAGTATATACTGACCATAAAAGTTTAAAGTACATATTCACACAATCGGACCTTAACATGAGACAAAGGAGATGGTTAGAACTAATTAAGGATTACAATCTTGGAATTCACTATCATCCAGGAAAAGCCAATGTGGTGGCAGATGCCTTGAGTCGGAAAAGCCATGGTTTAAATCTGATAATAGCAAAAGATCAGTCTGATCTATGTAAAGAATTTCAGAAGCTAAGGTTAGAAGTTGTTCCGGAAGGATTTTTAGCTACTTTGGAAGTGAAACCGACCCTTGAAGATCAGATTAGGGAAGGCGTAAAGATGATGAGAAGATTAATGTAATTAAATCCAAGATGGACGAAGATCTAGCTAAGGATTTCAGAGTAGATGAGCAGGTACTTTATGGATAAAGAATGTAATATGTGTACCCATAAACCGGAGTTGAAACAGTTGATTTTGGAGGAAGCGATGATTCCAAGTATTCAATTCACCCCAGAGTGCAAAAATGTACCAAGATCTCAAGAAAAGATTCGGTGGCCAAATATGAAGAAAGAAGTAGCCGAGCATGTAGCGTTGTGTGATGTATGTCAAAGAGTCAAAGCCATGCATCGAGACCAAACGGATCTACAACCACTTAAGATACTGAATGGAAATGGGAGGAAATCGGGATGGATTTCATCACCGGCTTTCCAAGGACTCAAAGTGGATATGACTCCATATGGGTTATAGTCGATCGACTAACAAAGGTCGCTCATTTTATACCCGTAAAAACAACTTATTCTGGAGATAAGTTAGCGGAATTGTATATAGCAAGAATTGTGTGTTTACATGGTGTACCGAAAAAGATAGTATCGGACAGAGGTACCCAATTTACCTCGAGATTTTGGGATAAGCTGCACACAGCTATGGGTACACGACTGAACTTTAGTACGGCATACCATCCACAGACAGATGGTCAGACCGAAAGGGTTAACCAGATTCTAGAGGATATGCTAAGAGCCTGTGCTTTATCATATACCACAACATGGGATAAATGTTTGCCGTACGCAGAATTTAGCTACAATAATAGCTATCAGGTTAGTTTGAAAATGTCGCCAAGCTTTGTATGGTCGACCATGTCGAACACCTTTGAACTGGAATGAGACGGGAGAACGTCATGTATTTGGACCAGACATTCTTACAGATGCAGAAGAGAAGATTGCATTAATTCGAGAAAGGTTGAAGACTGCACAATCCAGACAGAAGAGTTATGCAGATAACCGGCGTCGCGAGTTGAGCTTTGAGCCTGAAGATTATGTTTATCTCAAAGTCACACCATTAAAGGGAGTTAAAAGGTTTCATGCGAAAGGAAAACTTGCCCCAAGATATGTGGGACCATTCAAGATCCCGAGCATAAGGGGAAGTTGCATACCAGCTAGAACTGCCGCAATCCTTAGCAGGAGTATATGATGTATTCCATGTGTCGCAACTGAAAAAGTGTCTTCGAGTACCAGAGGAACAAGCACCTATTGAAGCTATTGAACTGCAGGAGGATTTGACTTACAAAGAACATCCAGTAAAGATTTTGGATACCATGGATCGTGAGACCAGAAACAAGTCAACCCGTTTCTGCAGAGTTCAGTGGAGCAATCATTCAGAAAGCGAAGCAACTTGGGAGCGAGGAAGATTTGAAGGAGTTTCCCAATCTCTTCTATAGCCGATACGAATCTCGGTCGAGATTCTGCTAAGGGGAGGTTTGTAACATCCTCAAATTTAGCTAATTTTGAATTTTATAATTTAGAATTTTTAGAATTTATTTGGATTTATTTGAATTTCTCGAAATAATTTTATTGAGAAATTAATTTAATAAGGAAAGGTTTTAATAAAATAAAAGTGAAAATATTTTATTCGAGTACAAAATGTCTTAAAATATTTTCTCGAATTTTTCTAGAATTTTTCTCGATATTTTGAAGCCTCAAACAATTTAAATGAATTTTCGAATTATTTTTAATCGAAAAACGATTTAAATTCGGTGAACAAAGAACGGGTCGAGCCCATTATCGCGCGCGCCGAACCCTAAACGCCGCTCATTTTCAAAGATGGATTTGCATCGGACGGCCATCAGTTCATTCGCGTTTATTCGTCGCTCGCGCCATTGATCACGCGTGGGCGGCCGATATCGACCACGCCGTGTCGCTTTCGGAGAACGGCGCCGCCGCCGCGGCGCTTTCAATCGAAACTACCGCCATTACTCGCCGTCGGTGACTCTCTCACTTCACCTTCTAGCTCGGGTATAAAGCACCTCGTGCCGCACATGTAGAGCCCTTTACGCATTCCAAGGTCCACCGAGACGCCAGACGCGTTTCGCCAGTAGTTCCGTGCCATTCCGTCACCGCTTGTGCCCACTCCGGTGACTCTCCGTCGCATCCAAAGGACACCGAGTACTCCTCAAGTCGTGACGCGTCCGGCGACCAACTCACCTCGCCGGAGCATCACGGGAACGCCGCCGCTCGTCTTCTTCCTCAACTCCGCCGCCGGTCTTCACCGCATCTTCGCCGAGTTTGCGATCAACGCCGTCCGTCGGATTTACATCCATCGGTTGAGGTTAGTCCACGCACTTCTTCGCATTAGAGACCAAAGACAAGAGCGCTTTAGATCTTAGCCGAGAAATTGAAATGGATGGTTAAGATTAGTGCCACGCGTTCGTAGTCGGATCGCCCACGCAGTGCTCATAATCAAGTAAGTATCACCGTTAGATCTTTGATGTGCGGTGTAGATGTAGCCACGTAGTCGCATGAATAGTGAACCCCATCTTCTAACGTTAGCCATTAGATCTTGATCGTGTGGTTTATATTGCGCCACGAGCTCATATTATTAACGTGGAAATTGCCAATAAGAGCCGTTCATTTTAAAATGGACGCTGAATTGCGCCGCAGTCCGGTCCAAGATGAGCGGACGCGTGTGCACGGAAGCGAGGCGACGCAGCCGTTGTTATGGTCGACGCCACCCGACTAATCGCCGCCGCTCGATGATCCGAGGGTCACGATTGAGCCACGGTCGCACCGTGGTGACGCCAAAAGTGTCGGTGCAATCTCGACCGTAGATCTTAATCACACGAATCTTGACGCATGACCGAGTAAGTAAAGTGTTATTCGGTTTATTCTTCACCGCTGATTTTGATCCGAGGGATGAGAATGCGCCACGTGTCGCCACCTAATAAACCGAGCCGAACCGCTGTTTAAATCTCGCCGTTTATTCTCGATCCGACGGCTGAGATTAGATCAACCTCTCGGGTGATAATGCGTTGACGCGTGTCATGCTTGGATGATTGACACGTGTCTGTGCTGACGTCAGCAGCTGACGTCATCGGTGGGACCCACTTGTCAAGATTCGGCAGGTCGATGATGACGTCGAAGAATGACGCTATCCGACGCTATAAATCCGGATTTTAAAACATATAATTTCAAGAAATCAGCTTTGATGCTGACGCCATAAATAGTCCCGATGACGTCATAATTCTCGGATTTCAGTATAAAAATAAATGAGGAAAATTTGGTTTATTCTTTTGAATTATTTTAAAACTTTAAATGCTTATAACTTTTATGCTTTTAACTCCGATTTGAGTGATTCCAATTTCTAAAAATTTGTAAAATTAAGATCTATTTATTGGTGAATTTTGTAGAATTTTTAGAGTTGATTTAGCTCTCTGGAAAATGTATTTATTGTGTGTATGTTGATTTTAATTAGACGTTGATTTGTCGGGAGATTGCGGGGAATTTTCAAGACAAGATTTGACTTCGACCTGAATCAACAACTCTTTGAAGGCAAGTTATGCTTTGACCATGTTGCTCCTAAATTTTGAAAAGTATTTTGTTTCAACTATGCATGCTAATTCAACTAAAAATGGTTTAAATATTTTGGGTGAATTAGCTAGTTAACCTGATTGTTATTGCCACCTTGTTAATATTATTTGTATGCCATGATTCCTTTGATAACCCTAGTTTGGTAATATTAGTTGGTTGATGATATTGTGCCAACACGGGAGGCTAGACCGTGAATAGTTGCTTAGCCATGCATGTACGTGAACCATTCTATTTGGATTACAAAATCAACACTGACTAAAGAATAGTGAATGCTTTTTAATGAAATGTGGAATGATGTTGACATTGACATTGGGAATGTAGAGACCTGTGTGGTTCTACATGAAAAATGAATATGAGCATGTGTTGCACTGTTAATAACTTGGGGTGGATTGATTTAGACTGGGGCAAGTGGACCGAGGCTTCGTGCCAGGTGGGCCTTCGTGGCAATTGGGGGGGTTTGAGTGTTGTGAGGGCTGTGTGCCAAATGTTGAGAGAAGGATGTCTTGCCTTGGTCAGTTAAGGACCTTACCTTGCAAGCCTTTGACCTGAGTCTCTCGTACAACCACATGTCTGAATGGGAAGACCTAGTTTAGTAGGATTCTGATGTCTTACCTTTGATACCTCGGGGTGGCGCTATACGGGGTAATCAGACGGGGAGCGTGCTCTGCTTCGCTTGGTACCTTATCCAACGGTGTTCGTCTGTCCTATACTTCGGCTCTGAGTGAGGGAAGTGATAGTGAAGGCAACACGGAGAGGTTCTTGGGCTAAGATAGAAGTTTCTGAAAAGCTCTGTTACGGTTAATCACCTTTGTGGTGTGCGACTGTATCTTGTGGGTAAAGTGTACAACCTCTGCAGAGTGTTAAAAGCTGTCAATAGCCGAGTCCACGGTAATGGACAATGCTCGGGATTACAAATAAGGGTAGTGTTCTAAAAATAAATGGGGTGGTTGGTCGTGTGCCAAAATTGTGAAATGAAGTTGTCTAGGACCTGTGTCCAAAATATTGTGAAAATAAACAACTTGAGTTATATATAATGGTTATATGGTTTGATGCTTTCGATCTAATTAGATATTACTTAAAAATATTGATGCAAAGCAAAATAACCAGTAGAGCCATTCCTTTGTAATAAGCCTTGCATATAGTAAATAGATCTGCATATTGTGCATAACTTGTTGAGTACGGTGTGTACTCACCCTTGCGGACAAACCTACCAGAAGAAGAAAC
Organism: Guadua angustifolia; assembly: GCA_036346375.1. Taxonomy (NCBI): domain Eukaryota; kingdom Viridiplantae; phylum Streptophyta; class Magnoliopsida; order Poales; family Poaceae; genus Guadua; species Guadua angustifolia. The sequence goes on along the minus strand of JAYEVE010001351.1, from coordinate 40,688 downwards.
TACACCAGCCTACGAGGAAGAGTATGTCGAGGAGCCGGAGAACTAGGGGCAAGCCTTCGTCGGAGCGACTGTGGAGAAGATGGAACATCAAGACTTTTATAATTCCGCTATTGAACTTTTACTCTGATTATTGTATGCCCTGTGTGGCAAACTATTGTAAGGATGACCATAAGGTTGTACACTCGTTTATATACATGTTTGAATGTACTTATTAATTATTCCGCTGTGTATGATGTGATATTGTAACCCTGTTAGCCTGTGTGCACTAGCGCGATCCTGGACTAGTGCAGAATACACAGAGTGTCCGGATTTGCAAATTCGGGGCACGATAGAGGTGGTATCAGAGCATACCAACTGTAAGACTTGACCCTAGTTTAGATTGGCCGATAAAGGATAAGGTTATTTTCTAAAAGATTAAAATTGTGCAAGATTATAAATGACATCTTGACTTGTCCTTTCTTTCTTACTTCATACCTATGCTGTATGTTTGTACCAGTTTTGATTTCTTTCAAAAATTTAGATCTGACGAGATCTGTTTTGGCAGATGAGGAGGATCCACTCTTTCGGAGAGCGCACGGGTGGCTACGCTGGCTGAGTTGTGGTACCTGCTTCAGCTACTGGAGGGCTTCGTGAGGCCGATCTACCGAGGTAACTCGGTGGTTCGGGCAGGGCTGGACGTCGCGTGGGACGTCAAGGTCACCATCTATGCTCGAGACCGGGGGAGAGCCAGTCGTCCGTTTCACTTCACTGCCAGGAGGTCCACTTTTGAGGCCGGATCCAGAGATCGCCCGCTTGGCGTGCGTCAGACGCACGCACTTTCTCGAGGAGCTCGTTGGCACTGTCTTCCGTCTTCACCCACGACGAGACAACCGGTTTGACAAGAGAGCCGGAGGAGGAGGACGATGCTACGGTCACCCATTTGGCGGGTACGTCATCGCCCAGGAGGAGCTCATAGACGAGACTGCCCAGAGCCGCAGAGGGCACGTGGACGAGGTCGCCGAGGTCGTGGCCAGCCGCAGGATGTTAGAGAGGCTATGACTCACTACATCGAGGGTGCACGAGCCGGAGGAGCTCTGGAGGGACCAGAGCCGGAGCCGGTGCTTGAGCTGCACGACCCCGACCCCGAGGAGCCTGTGCAGGAGGCACCACCAGAGGCACCAAAGACCGAGTAGTGCAGAGCCGCCAAAGACCCGAGCCAAGCAGCCTTGAGCCAGCAGAGTCCGTGGGATCTTACGCTCCACCAGCTGTGGGGCATCAGGACCAGTTTGCCACGATGCCGCCGCACCCGCCGCAGTATCCGCCGGGAGGACCGCAACCTGGGTGGATCGATGACTAGAGAGTCTTCTTTGTTATCGCCGAGTCGACTCTGCGTGAGTCACGCCATTGTTGAGTCGGTTTATCGAGTCTATCCTAGTACGCTTGGTGGATTTGAACTCTATGAGTTGTTATGTTTTCTTTATGTTGAACAATTCCTATGGTTATGCGTGTTTGGTATGCGCCGCAATGCCCGTGAGGCACTTGTGAGCGCCATATCCATATGATATTAAATAAAAATGGTGTGTTTATGTTTGAGTCAAACAAATCTTTTCCCCACATAAGATTTTTGTTACTTTCCTATTCTGCTCTCTTTTCCCTAAATCTTCTTGTTCTTCGATGGTGAACACCAGAGCAACAAAGGAGTTGGAGGTAGCAACTCTCGTGAGGGACAATAACAATGAAGCACCTAATCCTCAAGCACCACCGTAGATATGAACAACTGGTGCATTCTTGGCTGCTCAAACTCAATTGATGCGCACTATGATGCAATGCAAAGAAATGCGAATCAGCCGCCGTTAACAACAACAATCAAGTCAGACATCACGGACATCGCCTAGGTTGTCTCGATTTTATGAGGACCAGACTCCGACCTTCTCTGGGAATGTCAACCCCATAGAAGCCGATGATTGGTTGCGCACTATTGAGAGAAAGTGCACATATCTCAATGTGTTGGCAATGAGAGAGTTCTCAGATGCCTCTCACCACCGGAAGGCATCTTCATGAGTGGTGGGAAAACTATTGTGCTTCCCACGAGCATCCTCAGGAGATTACCTGGGATGAGTTTACCATAGCATTCCGCCAGTACCATGTGCCGGAGGGGATGATGGAGCTTAAGAAGGAAGAATTTCGTTCCTTGAAGCAGGGAGGCCAATCTGTGGCCGATTATCTTAATAAGTTCACGCAGTTGGCTCGTTATGCGCCAGAGGACGTTGCAACTGACAAGGCTAGGCAGTCCCGGTTTATGAAGGGACTCAACTCTGGACTTCAGGTGGGACTGATCACTCACACGTTCCCTGATTTCCAGGAGTTGGTGAACAAGGCCCTAATTCTGGAAGACAAACGTAAGGAATTGGATGATAATCGTAAACGTCGCCTGGCACAGCAAGGAGGACGCCAGGGTCAGCAGAGACCGAGGGTGGTACCTCAACAATTCACCCGATTCCAGAAGAAAGACAAGGGCACCAATGCTCGCGACAGAGACTCATCGGTCGAATCCACAGACACTGCAAGGATCATCACCACCAGAAATTTGCCGATGGCGGAAGACGATGCTATAATCGCAACGAGATGGGGCATTTCGCCAATGTTCGTTCCCAAGAAAGGAGTAGTCACTCTGTCTGCTTTTAATCCGGGAATACTCGCTAGAACGCCACCAAGGAGGAAGTCGAGTATCCGCCCAAGCCGGAGCCGCACTACAATCACCGTTAGTGGAAGAGTTAATCACATCGTGACGGAAGAAGCTCGTAATGCCACAGATGTCGTCTCGGGTAAGTCTTTAGTTAACTCATGCCGCCTACAATTCTATTTGATTCAGAGCTTCTCATTCCTTCGCTTTCAAGTTTTTGTTATGAAAATGATTTGGATATGGTTAAACCTAAGCATATGCTAATAGTTCAAACCCACGGATCGTAACTCCGAGCTAAAGTAGGATGTTCGGGGTAAAATTACTAATAAGTGGAATAGAGTTCCTAGCTTAACCTAATCATATTAGATACCCGCACCATAGATGTGATTTTGGGAATGGACTGGTTATCCAAGCATAAGGCAGTGTTGGATTGTGGACGAAGGGTAGTAACAGTCGAGAGCCCAGATGGTAAGAAGGTAGAGATTCAAGCACTTGTTACCCGGCAAAATCAACCTAAGGTTAACAGTGTGAAGGCAGTTATCATGGAAGAGGTTCCAGTAGTCAGTGAATACCCGGACGTCTTTCCTGAAGATTTGCCTGGAATGCCACCGGACAGGGATATAGAGTTCATGATTGAGTTGGTGCCAGGAACAGCTCCGATCGCGAAGAGACCTTATAGAATGTCCACCGAAGAGCTAGTAGAGATGAAGAAACAGATTGAAGAGTTATCGGAAAAAGGTTTCATAAGACCTAGTTCATCACCGTGGGGAGCCCCAGTGTTATTTGTAAAGAAGAAAGATGGGAGTTTTAGGATGTGTATAGACTATCGTGCACTCAATGATGTGACGATAAAGAACAAATACCCATTGCCCAGAATTGAAGATCTCTTTGATCAGTTAAGAGGAGCAGGAGTCTTCTCAAAGATAGATCTTCGATCCGGATATCATCAGTTAAAGATTCGGACTGAGGATATACCAAAGACGGCTTTTTCGCCTAGGTATGGACATTATGAGTTCACAACCATGTCCTTTGACCCACTAATGCTCCCTGATACTTTATGAATATGATGAACAAAGTGTTCATGGAATACTTGGATAAGTTTGTCGTTGTGTTTATCGATGATATTCTTGTTTATTCCAAGACGGAGGAAGAGCATGCAGAACATTTAAGGCTGGTTTTGGAGAAATTAAGGTAAAATCAGCTATATGCAAAGTTCAGCAAGTGCGACTTTTGGAAAAAGAAAGTTGAGTTCTTAGGTCATGTGATGACAGCGGAAGGTGTAGCTGTTGATCCTAAGAAAGTAGAGGCAGTGTTGCATTGGGAGCAACCAAAGTCAGTTACTCAGATCAGGAGCTTCCTTGGAATGGCTGGGTACTACCGCCGTTTCATTGAGGGATTTTCTTCAATTGCGAGACCTCTCACGCAATTGCTTAAGAAAGAGAAAAAGTTCACGTGGTCACCGAATGTGAAAAGAGTTTTCAAGAACTCAAGAAGCGCTTTGACTTGACTGCTTTTTGGTGTTGCCAATACCAAGGATAATTTTGATATATACCGTGATGCTTCGCCGTGGACCGGGATGTGTCTTGATGCGTAATGGTAAAGTAGTGGCGTATGCGTCAAGGCAGTTAAGGCCACATGAGCAGAATTACCCGACTCATGACCTAGAGCTAGCTGCGGTAGTTCACGCTCTTAAAATTTGGCGTCACTATCTCATGGGAAATCGATGTGAAGTATATACTGACCATAAAAGTTTAAAGTACATATTCACACAATCGGACCTTAACATGAGACAAAGGAGATGGTTAGAACTAATTAAGGATTACAATCTTGGAATTCACTATCATCCAGGAAAAGCCAATGTGGTGGCAGATGCCTTGAGTCGGAAAAGCCATGGTTTAAATCTGATAATAGCAAAAGATCAGTCTGATCTATGTAAAGAATTTCAGAAGCTAAGGTTAGAAGTTGTTCCGGAAGGATTTTTAGCTACTTTGGAAGTGAAACCGACCCTTGAAGATCAGATTAGGGAAGGGCAGAAAGATGATGAGAAGATTAACATAATTAAATCCAAGATGGACGAAGATCTAGCTAAGGATTTCAGAGTAGATGAGCAGGGTACTTTATGGATAAAGAACAGAATATGTGTACCCCATAAACCGGAGTTGAAACAGTTGATTTTGGAGGAAGCGCATGATTCCAAGTATTCAATTCACCCCAGAGTGCAAAATGTACCAAGATCTCAAGAAAAGATTCGGTGGCCAAATATGAAGAAAGAAGTAGCCGAGCATGTAGCGTTGTGTGATGTATGTCAAAGAGTCAAAGCCATGCATCGAGACCAAATGGATCGCTACAACCACTTAAGATACCGAGAATGGAAATGGGAGGAAATCGGGATGGATTTCATCACCGCTTCCAAGGACTCAAAGTGGATATGACTCCATATGGGTTATAGTCGATCGACTAACAAAGGTCGCCATTTTATACCAGAAAACAACTTATTCTCGAGATAAGTTAGCGGAATTGTATATAGCAAGAATTGTGTGTTTACACGGTGTACCGAAAAAGATAGTATCGGACAGAGGTACCCAATTTACCTCGAGATTTTGGGATAAGCTGCACACAGCTATGGGTACACGACTGAACTTTAGTACGGCATACCATCCACAGACAGATGGTCAGACCGAAAGGGTTAACCAGATTCTAGAGGATATGCTAAGAGCCTGTGCTTTATCATATACCACAACATGGGATAAATGTTTGCCGTACGCAGAATTTAGCTACAATAATAGCTATCAGGTTAGTTTGAAAATGTCGCCTTTCGAAGCTTTGTATGGTCGACCATGTCGAACACCTTTGAACTGGAATGAGACGGGAGAACGTCATGTATTTGGACCAGACATTCTTACAGATGCAGAAGAGAAGATTGCATTAATTCGAGAAAGGTTGAAGACCGCACAATCCGCATGTAAGAGTTATGCGATAACCGGCCGCGAGTTGAGCTTTGAGCCCAAGATTATGTTTATCTCAAAGTCACACCATTAAAGGGAGTTAAAAGGTTTCATGCGAAAGGAAAACTTGCCCCAAGATATGTGGGACCATTCAAGATCCTGAGCCGCAAGGGGGAAGTTGCATACCAGCTAGAACTGCCGCAATCCTTAGCAGGAGTATATGATGTATTCCATGTGTCGCAACTGAAAAAGTGTCTTCGAGTACCAGAGGAACAAGCACCTATTGAAGCTATTGAACTGCAGGAGGATTTGACTTACAAAGAACATCCAGTAAAGATTTTGGATACCATGGATCGTGAGACCAGAAACAAGTCAACCCGTTTCTGCAGAGTTCAGTGGAGCAATCATTCAGAAAGCGAAGCAACTTGGGAGCGCGAGGAAGATTTGAAGGAGTTTCCCAATCTCTTCTATAGCCAGCCCTGAATCTCGGGGTCGAGATTCTGTTAAGGGGGGGGAGGTTTGTAACATCCTCAAATTTAGCTAATTTTGAATTTCTGAGAATTTTTAGAATTTATTTGGATTTATTTGAATTTCTGGAAATAATTCTTATTGAGAATTTAATTTAATAAGGAAAGGTTTTAATAAAATAAAAGTGAAAATATTTTATTCGAGTACAAAATGTCTTAAAATATTTTCTCGAATTTTTCTAGAATTTTTCTCGATATTTTTGAAGCCTCAAACAATTTAAATGAATTTTGAATTATTTTTAATCGAAAAACGATTTAAATTGGTGAATAAAGAACGGCCGAGCCCATTCGCGCGCGCCACGAACCCTAAACGCCGCTCATTTTCACCGATGGATTTGCATCGGACGGTACATCAGGTTCATTCGCGTGGATTCGCCGCTCGCGCCATTGATCACGCGTGACGGCCGATATCACCACGCCGTGTCGTCTTCGGAGAACGGCCGCCGCCGCCGCGCGTTTCAATCGAAATCGCCGCCATTACTCGCCGTCGTGTGACTCTCTCACTTCACCTTCTAGCTCGGGTATAAAGCACCTCGTGCCGCATATGTAGAGCCCTTTACGCATTCCAAGGTCCACCAGACGCCAGACGTCCTCGCCAGAAGTTTCGTGCCATTCCGTCGCCGCTTGTGCCCACTCGGTGACTCTCCGTCGCATCCAAAGGACACCGAGCACTCCTCAAGTCGTGACGCGTCCGGCGACCAACTCACTCGCCGAGCATCACGGAACGCCGCCGCCTCGTCTTCTTCCTCAACTCCGGTCGCCGGTCTTCACCGCATCTTCGCCGAAGTTTGCGATCAACGCCGTCCGTCGGATTTACATCCATCGGTTGAGGTTAGTCCACGCACCCTTCGCATTAGAGACCAAAGATGAGCGCTTTAGATCTTAGCCGAGAAATTGAAATGGATGGTTAAGATTAGTGCCACGCGTCTCGTAGCCGGATCGCCCGTGGTGCTCATAATCAAGTAAGTATCACCGTTAGATCTTTGATGTGCGGTGTAGATGTAGCCACGTAGTCGCATGAATAGTGAACCCCATCTTCTAACGTTAGCCATTAGATCTTGATCGTGTGGTTTATATTGCGCCACGAGCTCATATTATTAACGTGGAAATTGCCAATAAGAGCCGTTCATTTTAAAATGGACGCTGAATTGGCGCCGTGCCGGCCCAAGATCGAGCGGACGCGTGTGCACGGGAAGCGAGGCGACGCAGCCGTTGCTGTGGTCGACGTCACCCGACTAACTGCCGCCGTTCGATTTAGATCCGAGGGTCACGATTGAGCCACGTGTCAGCACCGTGGTGACGCTCAAAAGTGTCGGTGCAATCCTGACCGTAGATCTTAATCACACGAATCTTGACGCATGACCGAGTAAGTAAAGTGTTATTCGGTTTATTCTTCACCGTTGGATTTTGATCCGAGGGATGAGAATGCGCCACGTGTCGCCACCGGAATAAACCGAGCCGAACCGTTGTTTAAATCTCGCCGTTTATTCTCGATCCGACGGTTGAGATTAGATCAACCTCTCGGGTGATAATGCGCTGACGCGTGTCATGCTTGGATGATTGACACGTGTCTGTGCTGACGTCATCGGTGGGACCCACTTGTCAGTACCGGCAGGGTCGATGATGACGTCAGCAATGACGTCATGCTGACGTCATAAATCCGGATTTTAAAACATATAATTTCTGAAGAAATTAGTTTCGGTGCTGACGTCATAAATAGTCCTGATGACGTCATAATTCTCGGATTTCAGTATAAAAATAAATGAGGAAAATTTGGTTTATTCTTTTTGAATTATTTTAAAACTTTAAATGCTTATAACTTTTGCGTTTTAACTCCGATTTGAGTGATTCCAATTTCTAAAAATTTGTAAAATTAAGATCTATTTATTGGTGAATTTTGTAGAATTTTTAGAGTTGATTTAGCTCTCTGGAAAATGTATTTATTGTGTGTATGTTGATTTTAATTAGACGTTGATTTGTCGGGAGATTGCGAGGGGGAATTTCCAGTACAAGATTTGACTTCGGACCTGAATCAACAACTCTTTGAAGGCAAGTTATGCTTTGACCATGTTGCTCCTAAATTTTGAAAAGTATTTTGTTTCAAACTATGCATGCTAATTCAACTAAAAATGGTTTAAATATTTTGGGTGAATTAGCTAGTTAACCTGATTGTTATTGCCACCTTGTTAATATTATTTGTATGCCATGATTCCTTTGATAACCCTAGTTTGGTAATATTAGTTGGTTGATGATATTGTGCCAACACGGGAGGCTAGATCGTGAATAGTTGCTTAGCCATGCATGTACGTGAACCATTCTATTTGGATTACAAAATCAACACTGACTAAAGAATAGTGAATGCTTTTTAATGAAATGTGGAATGATGTTGACATTGACATTGGGAATGTAGAGACCTGTGTGGTTCTACATGAAAAATGAATATGAGCATGTGTTGCACTGTTAATAACTTGGGGTGGATTGATTTAGACTGGGGCAAGTGGACCGAGGCTTGTGCTGTAGGCCTTCGTGGCAATTGGGGGGTTTGAGTGTTGTGAGGGTGTGTGCCAAATGTTGAGAGAAGGATGTCTTGCCTTGGTCTCATAAGGACCTTACCTTGCAAGCCTTTGACCCGAGTCTCGTACAACCACATGTTTGAATGGGAAGACCTAGTTTAGTAGGATTCGATGTCTTACCTTTGATACCTCGGGTGGCACTTACACGGGGTAATCAGACGGGAGCGTGCAGTGCTTCGCTTGGTACCCTATCCAACGGTGTTCGTCTCGTCTCTATACTTCGCTCGAGTGAGGGAAGTGATAGTGAAGGCAACACGGAGAGGTTCTTGGGCTAAGATAGAAGTTTCAAAAGCTCATATGGTTAATCACCTTTGTGGTGTGCGATCAGTATCTTGTGGGTAAAGTGTACAACCTCTGCAGAGTGTTAAAACTGTTCAATAGCCGAGTCCACGGTAATGGACAATGCTCGGGATTACAAACAAGGGGTAGTGTTCTAAAAATAAATGGGGTGGTTGGTCGTGCCAAAATTGTGAAATGAAGTTGTCTAGGACCGTGTGTCCAAAATATTATGAAAATAAACAACTTGAGTTATATATAATGGTTATATGGTTTGATGCTTTCGATCTAATTAGATATTACTTAAAAATATTGATGCAAAGCAAAATAACCAAGAGAGCCATTCCTTTGTAATAAGCCTTGCATATAGTAAATAGATCTCGCATATTGTGCATAACTTGTTGAGTACGGTGTGTACTCACCCTTGCGACAAACCTACCGAAGAAGAAACTACACCACCTACGAGGAAGAGTATGTCGAGGAGCCGAGAACTAGGGGCAAGCCTTCGCTTGAGCGATCGTGGAGAAGATGGAACATCAAGACTTTTATAATTCCGCTATTGAACTTTTACTCTGATTATTGTATGCCCTGTGTGGCAAACTATTGTAAGGATAACCATAAGGTTGTACACTCGTTTATATACATGTTTGAATGTACTTATTAATTATTCCGCTGTGTATGATGTGATATTGTAACCCTGTTAGCCTGTGTGCACTAGCGCGATCCTGGACTAGTGCAGAATACACAGAGTGTTCGGATTTGCAAATTCGGGGCACGATAGTAAATTCCCAAATCATACCACTCTCACAAACAGTCTGACGAATTCAGACAACTTTTCTTTAACACTACAACGTACGACATCCAACCCACAATGATTCTTCTCAGAAGAACACGTTACTAAACTCCAAACTCGACTCTAAATTCCCTCTTCAACTTCATTCACCAAGACTCTAAACTCCTTCTTTAACTTCAATCTACTCGCCCATCTTGATCTTTTATCACAATTCATCTTACTCATCACAACAAAAACGATGTGAGGCTTTTCATTCTAACACGCCTCTAGATCAAATCTCAACCAATCACTCATACATCCGTTTAAATATTCCGGGTTCCAAACTTGAACCCCCAAGAACGTATAACACAAATTCTCATCTCTCCCCAAATTACGTGCCCGTTGCCATCGAAAGAATTAGACCACGGCGGCAAAATTTTCCTTTCCAGCTATAAACCATGATATAAAATTTTATTCTATACTTTCCCAGGCATATCTCACAACCAGGAACAATTAGCTAAAATAATTATTCATAACGGAACACCTTACCTCAATTTACTATCACCTTCACTACCACCAACAGTACTCCCAACAACAATTTGGACCAAGACATCAAAACCTCCATCATAATCCACTCTTATACTGCTGATGTTCGACACCTAGCTCAACGATATACCCGACAATTTACCACCAACATTCATATTCTTAACTCAGGCTGAAATGCAAAAGAAATACAATTCTGCTGAACCACATGCATTAACTTGAACCCAAAGCGCGAAAATTCATCTTGGAGAGAACTCGACAACATCCAATGATCACTCACTTTCTTTTCCTAAGCCAAATTGCAAAGGAAACTCAAATCTCTTACAAAAACTAACCACTCTCCTCAACTTGAAATCAATGCAATAGAATGCACAACTAGGAAAAACTCAACTGAGAAGAGGAACTTCACACGATCTTTCTTCAAAAATAGATACAAAATCGAAGAGAATTCCATTCTCTTAACAACATAAACCATTTCCCTCACCTTGAGCCCTAAGGTGGAAAGCTTCACATCAAAGAATCACTCGATTAAAAAGCAACACAACACACTAACCCAAAGAAGATCATCTCGCTTGTACCAAGCAAAACTTCTCACACTAATCCCATCACCTAATTAAAACAAGTTCTTCAACCAAACTTGTTATTCCTTCATCGCCATAATCAAAATCTTTTTTTAAAAAAAATGACAGGACTCAAGCCATGACATGCACAAGATCTCCGAATCATCATCAAACTCCAAAATTCCACGAAGAAAAAGAGTTGCACAAATAAATCCACACGAAGAAAAACGAATCGGCCGAATAACACCTTTTCCCTTAAAGCCCCCAAACCTTAAGTTCTCACGACTTAAGTTTTCACCAAAACTTCAACTTGGAGAACGACAACACAAAGAAACCCATGACTTTCTCCGCAAAGCAACCAAAAGAGGCGCAACATAATACTCTTTTCTTTGACCTAAACCCATAAAGACCAAAGAGGTGCAAAACGATACTCTTCACTTTACCGCACGATAAGATTCAACCCTTGTCATGACCACAAACTATCAACATAGCATCAATAACAAAATAAGAATTGTAACACAACGCAACAATAACCCATCCCTTTCCTATTGTGCATCAGTGTGTGTCAATTTTTTTAAAATTATTTAACCATTCTACATCAAGCTTTAAGGTTATTGCCCTAGGGCCACATTTTAAAGGCTCAACTTAAACCATGTTTCTACCTTCACACAGCAAAATTTTAATTCATTCTAGAATTACTCACGACATTCAAGCACCACAGATCTGAAGCCCGCTCTGATACCAACTGTAACACCCCGTCGCTAACGCAACGCGAATGCTACCAAAAACCCTGAATAACAAATGACACATTTACGAAAAAGACTGAAACTGAAGTTAATCTCTAAACTCTTAAAACTAAGTCACCGAAATTTACAAAATTTCGGCATGACCTCTCTAGAACAGAGGACATCCATTCAGCAGACAAGAATAATAGCAGTTATATGATATAATTCTAACAGGTCTTTAGATAATCAATCACATTTTCATTCGGCAATTAACCAACTACGCAACGCCGATCAACATAATACAATCGCAGTTATTACAACCATTATTAATGAAACAATTAACTGGGTTGTTGGTGACCGAAGTCGTGCACGTGCTCTACTCTCATCCCGGCGAGACAGCTTCAAGGTACCTAGAACAGGAAGTAAACAAGCGTGAGTCCAAGACTCAGCAAAGTGCAACAATGATAAAAAGTAATGAATTCAACTGAATTACTTTTACTCTAGAATTTAATATAGCCATTACTAAATAGAAATCAACCAGTAAAAGAGCAATAACTAACTCCACTTACCACAACCAACTCGAAAACATAACTAAATCTTACCCCTGCCTCAATAAACATTTCTGGACGAATCCATGCCTCAATCCTCAATCTGTTCTTCCCATTCTCATCAATCCCATCTATCAGTTGCAACACACAATGCAATGAAATGCGTTTATGCTCTTATACTCAAGAGCACAAAACAAAAAAGAAGCATCTCATATCCATACATCACAATCAACACATTAAACGTGATTCATCTTCGTCAATACAATACAGATGCACATATGCCATACAAAAGAAGAATCTCGTACCCATACATCACAATCAACTCATTAAACATGATTCTCATTGTCAATGCAATGCAAATGCAAATATGTTTGCATGTGCATATGCTCATTTCATTTCACAATTCTCATGCATATGATGCATCATGCATGTCTCATTTCCTCTTTTAGCACATACCGGTATGGTATGAGTGCACACCGTCGGTGTGCACCCTCTCATTCCCTTCCACCCCGTGGTGGAGGGTGCCTACTCTTCTTGACTCGCCTGTACAACCACGATACGGGACTACGAGGTAGGACTTTCGTACTCACTACAGTGAGCACAGAGGCCTGCATCGAATGGGTCGCCTCTTCCATCATGAATGCACAAATGCAAATAACATAACAAATTTGCGAACTACATTCATTTCTCACATTTGCATAGCCATAGCCAAATACATAAACATCAGCCACTTCTCACATCCAGAAATTTCCATTCACATTCTCAACACTTATAATCACATGCTCAACACTCCTAATCACATCCTCAACGCCCATAATCACATTCTCAACACTCATAATCATATTCTTAATCACTCAAAATCACAGTCTCAACGCTCATAATCATACTCACATCACCAATTCTCAAGTAATTACTAATTCCATCAATCTTGATCATGAATCAAATCATTTTCGCAATCCAATCCCATACTTTCAGTATTCTCACTAGCCTACCAAACTAGTGAACCGGAATATGAAAGTAAAATTTAGCAAGATATCATCACGGCATCTAGACGAAATTCATTAAACATCGCACATAACAATCAATCCAGGGATGCAGCATAATTTCATGATGGCAAGGCATATAAAGTTCATCAAACAAATCATGACACATTCAAACAACGATGCACTTGTATCAGATTACTTACCCTTTTCCTCAAAAGACAATTACCTTATTATTCGTGCTTATAAACACGAATGAAATCCATAGCATAAGCATATACATAACGCAAGCAATCAACTAGGTACCGTATAAGATATATACGGGTTACACTTGCATATGAACTCGTTTTAAATAAAAGCATAACCAATTAACCATTCTCATTCATCATATCGCATGCAAAAATTAAACATGACAATATTAAAGCAATACATGAATAACTGTATTAGTGTAAAACCTAGTGGCCACCTAAGCCACAACTGATACAATGCACTTGCCTTTACCGACGAAAGAATGGAGTGGCATGAGGTTGCGGCCACTCCCGACAGAACCTTCCCTGCAAATAAAGCAATAATTATCCAACTCAAATTCATACACACTCGGTACAAGCGACAGAAGAAAACAACTCCACATATTCACATCTACAATCGGAACCAAAACATCCCTCATAACCACTTAAGTGCAAATCTGGACAGCCGGCAATGAAAATGCCGTGACTTCCAAACGGCTACTCCGAAAAGGATGAACCCGGGCTTTAAACGATTGCAAGAGACAACTCTACATTTTCTTCTACAGCCGACCGATCGGGAAACGCACCGATTAATCTCAGTTTTGCGACGAACAGCAGACAAACGCAAAAATTAACTCGATCTGGACAACATACACCAAAATGACCATAACTTGAGTTCTACAACTCCAAATCACATAAACGAATACATTTTCTCAATCTACTTGAAAAATCCTAACTTTTCCAGGCAATGAAAAAGTCTAATTCGGCCTCTACGATGCTCTAATTTGCAGAAGAACACAGACTGAACCAATCGCGACAAGAATTGGACAGCACTCGGTAAAATAGCCATAACTGTTAAATGGCTGAACGAAACTTGATGATTTCAGTCTCTATTGAAAGGTAATTCAATTATCTACAACTTTTGTTATATCCAAATCCCCAGGAAAAGCTTACAAAATTTTTAAACTGCAGTTCTAACCAAGGACAGAAATCTGCCCGAACCGAAAACTCCCAAATTTCTCTAGTCTCTCCATTTCCCATCCTCCAACATCTCAAAATCATGAATCCTAGCTAAGCAATAGCACAAACACCTTGCATGCAAGCAATTTCACCCCCCAAATTTCTAGGGTTTTACCTCCAATCTTACTCATGGAGAAAGGGAGGTGGAGGAGAAGATGCTGTCACACGGGGGGAGAGAGAGCTCGCCGGCCAGAGGGGGAAGGTCGCCGGCGTCTTGCCGGAGCTGGGGCGGCAGCTTGCCGGAGCTGGCGGCTGGGGGAGCTCCCAGAGGAGGCGCCACCAAGAAGAAGAAAAGCAGTGGAGGGGCGCCACCTTGCTAGAGGTGGAGGTGCTGCTGCTCCAAGCCATGGAGGGGCGCCAATCTGCAGAGTTGCAGCAGGCCTTCGGTTGGGGAGGGAGCAAAGCTGCAGAGCTCTCCTTGCTAGGCGGCAGGACTCCAAGAAATGGTGATGGGAACAAGGCAGCATTGGACAAAAGTCCTGGGCTTGGACGGCAGCAAGGAAAGAATTTTCCTCTAGCTCTAGTCGGCAGGCACAAATAAAATAATGAAGTGATTAGTGAAGAGTGAAGGGCAGCACATTAATTAGAGAGGCTTGGTTCGGCAGACACTAAGGAAAAAAAGGAATGATTAGGTGGCCAACTAAAAAGAATAATTCTTTGCAGTCAAACCTTCTACTACACAAGCCAAAAACCAACATCCGGTTGCCCATAAACAAAATAAAAATTTTCCAGGATATTACAAGCATGAATTCAAATTCCAGATGCAAAAACAATACATGAAGAAAAATGACATCTTTGGCCATTTAAATTTATGGCAACACTCTCACTCTTTCCGCACACTTTGTTGTACCAAAAATAGATCAGATAAATTCCGAGATATTACAGTTATCTAATTTAACTTTGCATTTATGGAAGGCGAGAGCTAGCACAGGCATTTCTTTCTAGGTCTGCTTGTAGGAGTTTCTACCTACCAATGCAACGGTGTACGCCTTGCCATGAACAGAAACGGTGTATTGGATGTGTTGAAAATGGATCCATGAGTTGGGTGAGTGTTTCTGTTTCTATGGCAAGGGCTTAACGTCCTAGGCTGGTGCGAAGTTAACTTAGGTAATGTAAAGGTTTTCGTCATAAACATTCTGGCCACACGCCAAAGGTGCGTGAAACATGTGGCAAAAAGAAAAGGTCATGACTTGTGAGTAAAATTGTACTTTTACAGAGTGTAAAATCTAATCGATTAGCCGTACCCATGGTCATGGGAGTCTTGGTGAACTGACACTTGTTAGCCATTTTGTTATCTTCAAAAGGGCTTGGTTTTATTTGTTTTGCAACTGTCATTTATGTCAAAGGGCTGGCATTGATGGACTTTATGATTTGGATTATTCGTTGCTCGTGAAGAGCTGTGAGTATTACTTAAGCTTTACTTATTTCAGATCAATCAAAATTGCTCTTAGGGCTGGCAAAAAAGCTCGTTAGGGCTCAAAACAAAATTTCTCTAATTACAATAGTTAAAAGGTTTAAAATTGAAATGAGTCTATTTTGAGCGAAAAAATTAACGAGGCTTGGCTCGATAGTAGCTCGTTAGCTCAAATTTGAAATAACCACTTAAATGATAAATAAAAATATTTTACGTTGAACAATGTTAATTTCAAACGAAGCTCGATAATAGCGCATTAAGCTCGATAGCTAGCCCTACTTTTGAATGGTTAGAAGGTCAAATTTCAACAGTCTGTAGTGACGATGATGTGCTGATGAGATTCTTGTTTAGTGGTTGTGGTTTGAGAGTTGTGAATGGTTAGAAGGTCAAATTTCAACAATATACAGTGATGATGATGTGCTGCTGAGGTTCTTGTATAGTGGTTGTGACTTGTGAATAGTTTGAAGGTCAAATTTCAATAGTCTGCAGTGATGATGATGTGCTGTTGAGGTTCTTATTTAGTGGTTGTGACTTGTGAATGGTTAGAAGGTCAAATTTCAATAGTCTACAGTGACGATGATGTGCTGATGAGGTTCTTGTTCAGTGGTTGTGACTTATGAGTTGTGAATGGTTAGAAGGTCAGATTTCAACAGTCTGCAGTGACGATAATGTGCTGCTGAGGTTCTTATTCAGTGGTTGTGACTTCTGAATGGTTAGAAGGTCAAATTTTAGCAGTCTGCAGTGATGATGATGTGTTGCTGAGGTTCTTGTTTAGTGGTTGTGACTTTTGAATAGGGCTGGCAAAAAAGCTCGTTAGGGCTCGAAACAAATTTTCTCCGATTACAATAGTTAATAGGTTTAAAATTGAAATGAGTCTATTTCAAGTGAAAATATTAACGAGGCTTGGCTTGATAGTGGCTCGTCAGCTCAAATTTAAAATAGCCACTTAAATGATAAATAAAATTATTTTACGTTGAACTATGTTAATTTCGAACGAAGCTCGATAATAGCACATTAAGCTCGATAGCCAGCCCTACTTGTGAATGGTTAGAAGGTTAAATTCCAATAGTCTACAGTGACAATGATGTGCAGCTAAGGTTCTTATTCAGTGGTTGTGACTTTTGGTTGTCTGAAATTGCCGAAATTTTGGCAAATTTCAACTGAGTGAAAAATAGCTCAAACAATGTCAGAAAATTTTGAAATTTTTTTGGAGGGTCTTGACACATTAGTGATGTTCCCATAAAAATTTCAGATGATTATCAAATCTGAGTAATTTTTAAAAATTTGAACATTTCTACTGTCCTGATAAAATACTAACCGACAAGTTTGAACCGAATGAAAACTGAACCAAACCACATTAGAAAATTTTAAGTTTTTTTGTGGATAGTTCCGACACATCCATAATATTCTTATAAAATTTTTGAATGATGATCAAGCTTGAGAAATTTTCAAAAATTCAGATAGTGCTACTATCCTGATAAAAGTCTTACTAGCAAACTTGAACAAAATGAAAAATAGTCCAAACCATGTTAGAAAATTTTGATAATTTTTGTGGATGGTAATGATGTATCATGAATGTTTCTATAAAATTTTTAGATTATTATCAATCCTGAAGAAGTTTTGAAAATTTGCTATGTTCTGATAAAAGCCTGATGATCATATATAGATTTGCTTTAGCAATCAAAAAAGGTTTAGAATTTTTATAAATTTTACAGAAGGGTGCTGTAATGACCCCTATTTTTGCATAAATGCAAAAATAAAAATCTCATGTGCATACAGTACTAGTCCCTAGATCAGTAGTTAGTACACACATTTACAACAATTAGAATCACAACCATACATCATATTATTAAAGCAAAAGGTAATATACAAAGTAACCTTACAACTCAGAGTATATAGCAGCAAAAGAAGCAAAGTCTTGTAGTGTGCCCAACCAACCCACAGACAACTACTAAGGCATAAATCTCTAGAAAAGATCATATTGATGAATTTCCCGCATCCTGCGACAAAAAGAAATCCTCAAAGCTTCGCTAACTTTATTCACCTAAAACAATAGATTAAACAAGGGTGAGTATTTTCGTACTTAGCAAAACTTAAGGTGGTATTTGCAAATGCATAAATGCAGACCAAGTCAAAGGAGGCATCCAGGTTAACTTTGCATAAAGCAAAATTGAATTTGTAAATCAAGTTATCATTTGTAAACGGAATTTGTAAGAGCAAGTAGGGTTGGCAAAAAAAGCTCGTTAGAGCTTGAATTTTTTTCTCTAATTACAATAGTTAAAAGGTTTAAAATTGAAATGAGTCTATTTCGAGCAAAAAAATTAATGAGGCTTAGCTCGATAGTAGCTCGTTAGCTCGAATTTGAAATAACCACTTAAATGATAAATAAAATTATTTTACGTTGAACTATGTTAATTTCGAACGAAGCTCGATAATAGCACATTAAGCTCGATAGCTAGCCCTACTTTTGAATGGTTAGAAGGTCAAATTTCAACAGTATGCCGTGACGATGATGTGTTGATAAGGTTCTTGTTCAGCGATTGTGATTTGTGATTTGTGAATGTGTTGATAAGGTTCTTGTTCAGCAGTTTGCATTGACGATGATGTGCTGATAAGGTTCTTGTTCAGTGGTTGTGACTTGTGAATGGTTAGAAGGTCAAATTTCAACAGTCTGCAGTGACGATGATGTGCTGCTGAGGTTCTTGTTCAGTGTTTGTGACTTGTGGATAGGGCTATCCAAAAAGCTCGTTAGGGCTTAAAACAAAATTATTCAATTACAATAGTTAATAGGTTTAAAATTGAACTGAGTCTCTAACCATTCACAAGTCACAACCACTGAACAAGAACCTCAGTAGCACATCATTGTCACTGCAGAATGTTGAAATGTGACCATCTAACCATTCACAAGTCACAACCTCTGAGCAAGAACCTCAGCAGCACATCATCATCACTGTAGACCGTTGAAATTTGACCTTCTAACCATTCACAAGTCACAACCACTGAACAAGAACCTCATCGGCACATCATCGTCACTGCAGAATGTTAAAATTTAACCCTCTAACCATTCAAAAGTAGTGCTAGCTATCAAGCTTAATGTGCTATTATCGAGCTTCGTTTGAAATTAACATAATTCAACGTAAAATAATTTTATTTATTATTTAAGTGGTTATTTCAAATTCAAGCTAACGAGCCACTATCGAGGTGAGCCTCGTTAATTTTTTCGCTCGAAATAGACCCATTTCAATTTTAAACCTATTAACTATTGTAATTGGAGATATTTTGTTTCGAGTCCTAGCGATCTTTTTTGCCAACCCTATTCACAGGTCACAACCACTGAACAAGAACCTAAGCAGCACATCATCATCACTGTAGACCGTTGAAATTTGACTTTCTAACCATTCACAAGTCACAACGACTGAACAAGAACCTCAGCAGTATATCATCACCACTGCAGACTGTTGAAATTTGACAAGGAGGCATTCACAATCACATGATAAAGGTGAAAATGGGGTAGAAATCGGCAGTGAAGAGGTTCAGAATTTTACCGAGCTTGAATTATTGCAAAGGTTGCTCACCGAACAAGCGCTACACAGAAAGGGAAAAATCCCTCAAAGGAAACATGACAATTCTTGAAATCTAATAGACTGCAACAACCAAAAGACACGGAAGCCAAAATGTTTTGTCCACTCATCCCAGTTTCAGCCGAAATGGAGGTGCATCCTGAGAGCTTAGGAGAGGCTTGGTAATCAAGGCTTGAGGGCCACCGCTATGCCGACCTTTGAGCTCTTCTCGATGGCTTTAGTGTCAACTTCCGCGGAGATGGTGACCAATGACTTCGGCCTCCACTCGTGCTGTATCAGTGCGCTGGCCTTGCCAGAGTTGTTGAAGCGGGCCTTCACAAAGGTGAGTGGGTCCAAAGCATGCTTAGTCCCGAAGGTGAGGGTGTTCTCATTGCTCGAGAAGCTGTGGGTCAGCTCTGCCCCAACAGCTGTGCTGCTCAACTCGCTGACAATGTGATAATAAGATGCGGTGAGGCTGTCCCCCTTGTTGTTCCTGCAAGAAAATTTTAAATCATTTGTGTAATTTGGCAGACAATGCAATCAAGTCAGTGTAAGTTAATAAACAATAGCAGGATATATCTATCCTGCGAGGAAGGCAATACGGCAATATAGATTGATGATTGACCAACAAATATAAGATGGAAGTCAAGGAACTTATTTATATAGATTCTTCACAATATATTTGTTAGATTCGAGTAAAGAATCTAATATCAGTATCAGCTTTAATTTTGAGAGGAGCTGCTTAATATAAGCTGTATTAGTACAGATTCATGTCTACTGCAAAGTACATTTAAGGCATAAAGTCGTGCAAAGTACCGTGAAAGCTTTCATATGTTTGATAGTGGTCAACGTGTTCTATAACTTAAAATAAAATGTACAGAACCTAAGTCTTCACAAATTGAGAGAAACACAAATACATGCAATAAAATATTGAACTTTCATAATTTTATCATATTTCCTTTTGATTGTCTTATTTTCCTCCTGTTCTATAAAGAATTAGATCATGAAATCTGGTCAAAAAGTAGTTCAAACAATATTTTGACAAAATGTTATGTACTGTATGAATGAAGGAACTACTGCAAGACACGGGAAACAGTGATTACCAGTTACGTATGTAAATATCAAAAGGATCAAATAACTTAGGAGTTGCAAAGTAACAGTTTTATAACAATTTTGATAAGATCGCAATAGCCTGAAAACTGAAAACTCACAGGTTCAAGGATGCAATAAGATCTGCATTAGTGAAGCTCAGTCCAGCATTGTATTTAGTGAAGTTCCCAGTAGCAGTATCAAGCGAGACATCAGCACCAACAGCTAGAGCCGTACTTCCAAACACACTGGAGAGGTTGACTACGGGATTGGCAGTCAAACCAATGCTTGCATTAAAACCAGCATAATCATGCAAGTATTGAAGCTCACACTGCAACCCAAAAAGAGAGAGAGAGAGAGAAGACAAGTAAGCAATAAGATTCCACTTACGAAACCATTATTTGGAGGATGAGAAAATTACCTTTCCAGATCTCTGATCAGGAACAGCGAAGCTAAAGATGGTCTTCAGCCCTGGTGTTGCAAGCTCATCAATGGTAACAGTAGTAATGACCTGGGCAAAACATTGCAGCAGTCAGTATCAAAAAGGGAGAAACAGAGAAGAACAGCTAATCAGGAAACACATTGTTTGATGCAATCACAAGTAGCTGGATACTTGATACTAATTTGTCAGGTGCAAGAATTGACATCAGTGATTTCATTAGAAATGAGGATTTTGCAGGACTACTGATGCACAAAATACAATTGTGAGATGTAAGTTGAGAAACTGAGAGGGAGAGGGAGAAATACATTTGAGTCTGAGTTTGCTTTCACATCTACAGTGATGTTATTGTTCTTTATCTGCGACTGGATCTCACCAAATATCAGGTCAGCCTTCTTTGTGCTGGTAGCTGTAATTGCCTGAATCAAGTAATGACAAATAAATATCAAAAGAAATAATATCATAGCTATTGCCACATAGATGATAACAGAGGTACAAAACTACAGCATTCCGTACAGGAGAAGCAACATCAAGAAAACTCAAATATGTAACCCTCAAAATAAAAAAAAATCATTAAAGAATGTAAGTGATGTATACAGCCCCTACTGGTCTAGATTATCCCAACACTACCAGACAGTTTTATGTTCCAAAACTATCGAGTAGACAAATTATGCATACAACTGCTTCGTGCATTTCTTTTTGGGGAAAGGACAGGAGCGCACTTCCATAGTATCTCTACTACTTCTAATTTAGAGTTGGTGGTGGTAGTCCGTTCTCCTTCAGAGCATTCGATCTGTTGGATTTAACTCAAACGGTTGAGTGGATTCGTCATACTGCTTGAACCCACAACCACCACCTCCACGCCACATCCTGCACCTTCCCCTCCCCAAACTCCCCTCTCCCTTGACTACCTTGCACCCAGCCCCTTTGCCTACCCAGCGCCCACGCCGCCTCTCCGCCTACACCAGATTTGGAAACCGCGCCACCCATACCAGCCGGCTGCCCTCCCCGTGACACCCCTCAGCTTCCCCCGCATTGCCTTCTACCTTTCCAGTGCCACCTCATCTTCTTCAAGCTCCCTACTCCACTCCATAATCCCCATTGCCGCCCGCGTCTCCCCACACCACTCTGCCACCACACAACACCGCCTCTTCACGCCCTCGGCCTCCTCCTCCGTTGCTGCATGCAGATTAGGTGTTGGCCGGCGGCAGCATAGGTCGGGTTTTTCTTCGGCGGAGGGCGGCAAAGGTGTTGTCGACGCTGCAGTTCGAGAAGCACGCGGGGGTGGTGTCAAAGAACCAAAATGCCCACAGCTTCCTCCACAACGGCACCTCACTCTACGAGCTCTTCCACGCGTCAGGGAGGTGCCTGCCAACCACTTTGTTGAGGCCTTCTGGATGGCCTAGAGCTCCTCGCAAGGATTGTTCCAATCCTAATGCTTCCTTTTGAGCAGAGCAAGTAGTTCAACGACCGAGTCGGATCCTATACACGATGTTGAAGGGCCTGCTGTAGAAGAGATTGAGAATGCAGCCGGTGTTGACCATGCAATGCCTGATGCGGACGAGATAAGGAATGAAGCTGGTGAGCAACCTACGGATAGTTGTTTGTCAACAACTACTCCTGTTAAAGTGTGAGTGACAGAAACGAAATATCAGCCAGAAAGTTTCCATAAGGATGTTAGAGGATTGCTATCCACGGGGCTTCTTGAAGATTTCAGGGTGACCTACAAGAAGAATGAGATGCGTGTAGTTCCTTCAAGTAGTAGAACTGTAGATTTAGCATGATTGCATGAAATGCTGATTGAAGACCTTTAGTTTTGATTTATCTAAAGAACAACATACATGTTTCATTTTGTGATCGTTAGGTGGAGATGACTGGGCATATAAATGGATAGGGATGTTCTTTTGGCTGCTCGGAGTGTTGCTACAGTAACATGAACTTAAAAGTTTTCTGCAATACTGCATGGATTGTAATGTTCATGTCTGTACATGTAAATTGTCTAAAAATGGAACCTGATCTTGGATAAATTGTAGATATTGAATGCATGTGAATTTGAGCAGCAGTCTGGTGAGTCATCCAACAACCAAAATTATCACATCTTCTTGGACACATCTTCTTGGACAATGGAATTTCTCTTATAGGGTGATTCAAGCACTAAAATATACTAGACTTTACTTGCTTGGAAACTTGATTGAAGAACATATTGGTCTCCCTCCAAATCTGATTCAATATAGAAAGTGGAAAGGTATTTCAATGAGTACCTTAGACTTTCAAAGCTTTTATTTGTACTTCAAGATCTGCTAATCATTCTGTTGGCCTATCTTTTCGATTTTGACGATCATTTAGCATCGTTTCGAGTGGAAAAGGATGATTTAGATGCTACAGCTTCAGATCCCTGTTCAACTCAAAAGTAAGTTACTATACATGCAGAATTTTGGCGGGCCTCTATTCATATTGCATAAAAATCCATTGGCAGGCCTTAATATTTGCAAGACATCTATATGTTATATGTTTTTTACACTTGTTTTAGGGCTTGAAGTTTTGATAAGCTTGATAAGCCCATAAACCAAGGTTGGCTTAATGCCATACATTTGTCGATGCAGATGGAATTAACTTATGCAAGCTTTAGAGTTCAAACTCATCCAAAGTCCAAGCAGGATCTTACTAATTTAGAACAAGCTTATTCTTTAGTCTTTACCATTTATCTATTTTTTTAATCAAGTACAGTTAGTTATCATAATCCGCCATAGACTGACTTCAGCTGTCTTACCACAACAGATTTGATACAGTGTGCAAGGTAAACATCATAACGCCATAGAATTGTCATAGAATATACAGACCCTGAAAACACTTTGAAAGGCTTAAAATATAGTTTACCACTATCAGTCTGTCACTCCTGCGATTTTGTATGAAATTTTCTTTTCAAGTAAATTCTCAGCTTATAGGAAATGTTTGCCTCGATATCATTTCTACTCTACTTGCTACTCAGCTACCTCTGTGTCAATTTATTCATGTTGGCATGTTGAGATGGAAGTAAACCGTATGGTGGCCTCTGTTCACAAACTCATGGTGGCAGCTATGATTTTGCGCACCTGGAGGCCTGGGATGAAGAGGAGTCACATCTGCTACACACTCTTCCAAGCATCCTCCCTTATCATGAGGTACAATCGTTTAGGCTTTAGATTGCTTCCAAGCGAGCCAAATTGATTGATCTAACTGTAGAATAGTTCAAATTTTGCATGGTGTAGATTAAACTGATGCCCATGCCCCATATGGAGCACTGCATTTGTGAGGTGGCATGATAACCCTATGTCCCTGGCTGACAGTAATCTCTTGGCATGATTTTCTTCCTACTTTCTGCCTCCGCAGGAATTCGGTGGATCAAGGAAACTTGGATGGAATTCAAGATAAGGAGGTCAACGCACGGAAGGGCTACTACCAACATTACTTTGGTTGCATCTCTTTGTGAGTACAAGCAGCAAGTTGAGTCCTATTGTCTACTGCTCATGGTTGGGTTATCTATGTTTTCCCCCATAGTTTGCCTTCCTAATCTATTTTACATGCTTTGATGTCAGTACAAGGGCTTTAGTTGACATCACAATTTTAATTGCCTGCTTCTTTGTATATGCTTTGATGTTAGTATTGCTCCCTTGTAAGTAGACCAATGTAATGGCAATTAGTTGAACAATGAATTGCTATAAACATGATACACCATCAAATTCCTTTGCCAAAAAAAAAAAGGAATGAACTAATAAGAGAAAAACGGATATTCTTCTGTCAACATAGTTATTAATTTTTCATATACCCAATCCCTCATAAAGTTACACATCCGAAGTGTACATAATGTATCATGTTATAGGATGATCAAACATATGATTATCGGTTTATTGCAGCAAATGCATTGGCTCTCTGAGAAGGACCATTGATGCATTGCCTTCATGATTTAGGACAACATAGTTGTAGGGCATTGTTGTTGAATTACTCTGTGGCCTTGCGAGACTAAACATTTTGTTTTGTATTTAAGTGTCAGTTTATACAATTTAGAATCACGTTTTATTGATACGTATCATCCTCATTTAGTACTTCGTTGCAACGCACGGACAACTTACTAGTCGCACTGTAATTACAACTGCACTCTAATGATGAATGAAACAAAACCAACAATACAGCCCTAATATGCAATGCAACACAAGCCGTCACTGCTGCATTACTTGCCATTATTCACAACACATCTTGCTCAACTAAACTAATTAAACCATAGTTCTCCAGCCAGCAATTAATAGTTAAGCCAATGCCAAAACACGGGGTCAGTAGATTGAAAATCAAACCAACCAACAATTAGTAGTTAAGACACAGCCAATCCCTATCTTCAATGCAAAAAGAAAGTAAGGCCAGGATAACGATTCCTCCTATATCATTTCAACACTTCCACGCCACCAAGAGATTCACCGATTCTTTTGCTTACAAACCCCACTCCATTAAGTAGTGAATGAACCCACACAAGCAACAGATGCATTCTAATTCCCATAAACAATCGCACATCGGCAAGCTACAAGCAACAACCCAGCCAAGTCTCCTGGCGTGCCCGTATCTCCTAAAGCCACTAACTAGCCAGCACTCCATCACTACGATCACACAATAGGACATCAAATCCGGCACATAAATCAAGAACACTCAACGCAGTACGGATCACATACGCCTCTTCTTCGCGCAGCGGACATCACAATCAAACTAACCAAACACAGTACAAGAACCAAGAACCATGAAGAAGAGGAGCAGGAAGGGGAGCACTTACGACGCCATTGGTGGTGTAGGTGGTGAGGGTGAACTTGTGGTCGGTCTGGTAGTCCCTGTACAGAAGATCTGCAGCGAACAGAGCAACGCATCAAGAAACCAAAAACCAGGGAGAAGCGAGCTCAAAAAAAAAATCCCCGCAAAAAACGGGAGAAACATGAGGTCAAGAGGGAGGACAAGGACGGGACGGATACACACCCCTGGCCTTCTTGCCGATCTCGGTGTAGAGGCCTGGCCCGACCATCTCCTCCCCCTCTGCGATGCGCTGCGTGTGGGAGAGCTGCCGTGTGGGGGTGAGGAGGCGGCGGATAGGTGGACGAGAGCCGAGAGGACAGGGTGAATAAAGGCCGGGAAAAACACAACGCAGCGAGGGCGATAGCGGCTGCGTGTGGGCCCTCATAAACCCTAGTTTATTTCGCTTTTGTTTTTTTTTCTCTCTCTCTCCTTTTCTTTTATTTTTTTGCCTCACTTCTGCTCATTTGTAATTTTGTCATTTCTAGATTTCGCCATGGGTTGAGCTAGGGTGCCGGGTATGCCCCGCCACCTCCAAAAAATTTAGGAACGCTAAAATTTCAATCCTTTGATAGGCTAAATTTATTGATTAAATTGGCTTCGATTTTAGTAGTTTAGGGTTTTTAAGATCTTAGAATTATTTATATTATACTTTTAGCAAAGTTCAAATATAGATGTTAGATTTATGACAATACTGAAATCATTGTATAAGGCTCTGAGTTATACGTGTGAAGTGTGCACCTCATCAAAAAATTTAGCTCCACCAATCGAACGAAATCCTTTTCGAACCGAAATGATACAACAATTTCATGAATTTTGAGCGGTTTTGTTGAAAAGTGAAACCCTGCCACTTGATGCAGGAACGCCTGAACCATGCTGCTCGAGGATGCTATGAAAAAGCTAGGGATTATGAAACCTTGTTTCTTTTTTAGTTCTTTCCTCTCCTTTTTAGTTAGATATGCTAAGGAAAAGCTAGGAATTATAAAACATGAAAAACATCCATCTAATCAATGGAATCAATTATTCCAAATTTAAAATTTGTTTTTAAAATAAAAAAATTAAAAATGGAACCTCACAAAAGATTATATCTCTACTAATATAAATTTGCAGTTGGTGGCAGCGGTCCGTTCTTCCTAGCCCTCCCCCCGTGCCATATCTTCAATAATGACCGGTCATTATAGCTAATTATTCTTTCCTGATTTACAACTAGCCATATCTCTCTAAATATGGCTAATTATTATAGCAAAATCTCTGATTATTGCTGCTAATTAATAACTGGCCAATCATTTCTTTTGTACTCATATATGTTGTACAGTTTTCACAGAATCAATCAAGAGAATTCATTCAAGATCTCCCATGTCGTGCCACCACGGCGAATGCACTTGACAAACTGATCAATAAGTGATGGACCGACGTATATCGCCGCGAGGTGCAAGAGGCAGAGCGCCGCGGTCAATAGTAATTGCGGCGGAAGACGGCCAGAGTCGACGCCCACCGGTCTTTGTGACCCGATCTTGCGCGATTGGGCGTGAACAAAGCGTACCTCGCTTCGGCGCGGTTGCCCGGCGACACCGGTGTGACGTCGGCGGCGGTAAGAGAGTCATTGGCATACCCCTTAGAGATAAACGGGTTAATCCAGCTGAACGTCGCGAGAGAGAGGAACGACGTGGCGGGCGCCTCGGCGCTGATGTTTTCTGGTTCACCTTCATGGGCTCTGGCGTTATGGCTGGTGAAGCCAGTGATGGCTAGGTACGCCAGAGGCATGGAAACGAGTAGGCCGGCAAAGGCGAGAGGGTCATCTGGAAAGAGCAGCGAACTATTCGCGTAGCGGACCACCGTTGAAGCGGAGAAGAGCGCGGCGCCGAGGGTGGTGGCGATCCAGAAGATGCGGAGGTGCAAAGTGAAAGCATCTAGGCCCCGTGTGTCTAATAGTTTTGGTAATAAATGACAATCACGCGAAAGGGACTAACGCTATTTGCAGTGGTTAAGTTGAAAACAGGAAAAACTATCGTTCAAGGGACGTCGGATATTCACAAGTGCAAAAAGGATGGAGTACGCGCAAAAGAAGCTAAAGAAATGAAGGTATAAAAACTTTAGTAGTATTTTATAATCTTTTTATCGATCTTGGAGTTAGAAGTGAAGATCGGATTGATAGGATAGTAGCCGTACTATCAAGAGGAACTTGATATGGGTTTTGAATCTTACATGTGCACTTAATATGGCTCAATAGTTAATCTAGACATTCATGCATTCGAGAGAAAAATCAAATCCTGAAAAATGCCATGAGTCCGGCACTACCGCATATATTGAGCGGTAGTACCGCATGTGCGGTACTACCGGAGGTTAGTTGGCGGTAGCAATATTACAGAAAGTAATTTTATTGTATCCTTCGGATCCTCTGAGGCTGGCACTACCGTAGGCTGTGAGCGGTAGTACCGCATTCGCGGTACAACCGCACCAACAACGCCGGTATCTTTTTAACAAAGGCAGTATCTTTTGGTCTGGCAAGGTGCGGTACTACCGCACCCCAAAGGCGGTAGTACCGGCCATGGAATTTTCACGCGCAACGGCTACGTGTCAGAGCATTAATGGTGCCGTCTAGCCGTTGGACCCAGTGCGGTACTCTGGCCCTTAGAGGCGGTAGTACCGACCATCTGATTTTGCACGATTTCTTTTATCCAGCGGCTAGTTTGAGTGGTTGGGGTTATAATAACCCCTCACTTTGTCTAGGGGCCCATTGATGACTCCATTGAATACTCTTGAGCCCTAGCAACACTCTCCACACTCTTGTGCATTCAATTCTTGTCTTTTGGGTTCTTGGAGAGAAAATTGAGTGCATTGAAAGCATTGCATTAGTTGAGCCATATTGTTTGCACTCTTGAGCTTCAAGCCCACGTCAAGTTTGTTACTCTTGGAGGTTGCCGCCTCCTAGACGGCTTGGAGGCGATTGGGATTGGTGATCTTCTCAAAGAAGGTTGTGAGAAGGCCCAATCGGTGTGAAGGCAAGGAGCTCGCCTACCCGGAGCGGGGAAGAGCTACCGATAGTGATCGGGGAAGGCTCAAGCGAGAGGAGCCGGCTTGAAGAAATTCAAGTCACCTCAACGTGGAGTAGGGGAGACCGGCAAGTCTCCGAGACCACGGGATAAATTCACTTGTCCATCATTTGTGGTTTGCTTGATTTTACTCTTGTGCAATCCTAGCAATTTGATTCTCTTGTGCTACTTGCTTAGCTATTGATATACTTGCGTAGGGATATCATCTTGTGATCACTAGAATTGTTAAGTATTAAATTTGCTAAAATTGTCACTAGTTCTTAGAAATCATTAAACTTGAATTTTAGTGATAAAAAATTTAGAAAAGCCTATTCAGCCCCCCCCCTCTAGGCTCATCCTCGATCTTACAAGTGGTATCAGAGCTTGGTCTCTCTATTTCGGCTTTACCGCCTAGAGAGCAAGGATGGCCAACGAGGGAATTTCAATTGGAAAAGCTCCTTTCTTTGATGGTACAAATTACGCATATTGGAAAATTCGTATGACGGTGTACCTTAGAGCTATGAATCCCAATATATGGAGAATTGTTAATGAAAGTTATGTTGTTACTAGTGATCCCGCTCCATCTGCCGAACAAAATGAAAGATTTGTTCTTCTTAATGCTCAAGCAATGAATTCTATTTTTGGTGCATTGAATGCGGATGAATTTAATCGTATAAGTAATTTAGAAACC
This sequence comes from Guadua angustifolia, assembly GCA_036346375.1. Classification (NCBI taxonomy): domain Eukaryota; kingdom Viridiplantae; phylum Streptophyta; class Magnoliopsida; order Poales; family Poaceae; genus Guadua; species Guadua angustifolia. The sequence goes on along the minus strand of JAYEVE010001351.1, from coordinate 11,299 downwards.
GCACATGAAATTTGGAATACATTGTCGAAAATTCATGAAGGTACATCCACTGTTAAGGAAGCAAAATTACACATGCTTAGAGTAAAATATGAAAGCTTCATTATGTTACCTCATGAGAATATAAATGAAATGTATTCTAGATTAAACAATATTGTTAATGAACTCAAGGGTCTTGGTACGACCTTGAGTGATGTTAATGTTGTCAGGAAAATGCTTAGAGCTCTTCCCGAGAAGTACGAGACTTTGGTGACGTTGTTCCTCAACTCACCAGAGTTACCAAGGATGACGCCTACCGGACTTCTTGGCAATCTCATCACAAATGAGTTATATAAGAAAGACAAGGAAGAATTGTTAGAACAAAGCTCATCAAAGAAGAAAAACATCGCCTTTAAGGCAAAGGCGGAGTCAAGTGATGAGGGCTCCGAAGATGAAGACACCGAGGAGGAAATGGCACTCCTCGTGAGAAGGATGAAGAGATTCATGAGAAGGCGATCGAGCTTTAGCGGTCCGCAAAGGTACAAGAAAGGACAAAATTCTAACACTAACCGGTATGCAAATATCCGGTGTTATGAATGTGATGAAAAGGGACACATCGCCTCGCATTGCCCTAAGAAGAAGGATGACAAGGATAAGTCACCCAAGAAGAAGAAGTACTTTCAAGGAAAGAAGAAACTCTTCAAGAAGCTTCAAAAGGACGGCAAAGATGAGGCCCATATTGGTGAGTGGGATTCTGAGGAGGAGTACTCGGATTCCGATTCATCCGAAGACGAAGCACCTTCAAAGAAGAAGGGACTCGCCGGCATTGCTATCAAAGAGGCATCGTCACCATTCGTCACTCCTTTGTGTCTTATGGCCAAAGGAGATGTTAAGGTAAATTCAAACAACGATGATGATCCTTCATATGATGATCTAATGGATATGCTTGAAGATTTAAATGAATATCTTGGCAAAGAAAAATCGAAATTTAAGGTTTTGAGAAAAGAGTTTCTTTCTCTCAAAAATTCTTATGAGGAGCTAAAGGAAGCTCATGAAATTCTACTTGCCAAGAATATTTCAAAATCAACAAATGATATTGGTATCGAATGTAATATTATCAATAATTTGCCTAGACTAGCAAATACCTCTCTTCATGTAGAAAAATCAAGCATATCTACTTCATGTGATGATTTAGTTGATTTATCATGTTCTAGTGCAAACTCATGTAATGAAAATTTAATTGTCGAAAATAATGAGCTTAAAGAACAAGTGAGTAAACTCAATAAAAGCTTAGATAGATGTTTTAAGGGTAAGGACACATTAAACAAAATTTTAAGTAGTCAAAGATGTTCATATAATAAAGAAGGACTAGGATATGTGCCTAAAAAGAATAAGAAAATAAGTAACAAGGCTCCGTGTTTTGTGAAATCAAATGGTAAATTTTGCTATAAATGTCATGATGTAGGACATTTAGATATTGATTGTACCTTGAGTAGAGCATCTAAGGATAATGTTCATGACTCTTGCTATGTACTCAAGAAAGATAGAAATGGTAAAGTTTTTGCTAAATTTGTTGGGACCCCAATAATTGGCCAAAGAAAGAAAGCAGTTTGGGTTCCCAAAACCTTGGTCACTAACCTCCAAGGACTCAAACAAATTTGGGTACCTAAAAAGATTTGATTCTCTCTTGTAGGTAAACTACAAGACCGGTGAACGGCATTGGGTGTTGGATAGCGGATGTACTCAACACATGATCGGCGACCGGAAAATGTTCACCACCTTTGATTCGGGAAATGGACAACATGACAAGATCACATTTGGAGATAATAGCAAAGGAAAGGTATTGGGGTTAGGTAAAATTGCCATATCAAATGACCTTTCCATTTCTAATGTATCTCTAGTTGAAACATTAAATTTTAACTTGCTATCCGTTGCTCAAATTTGTGATCTTGATCTCGTTTGCACTTTCTCTAAAAATGGTGTTGTTATTACTAAAGAAAATGATAATTCACTAGTGTTTAAAGGATTTAGATTCGGAAATTTATATTTAGTTGACTTCACCTCAAATGAATCTTGTCTTCAAACATGCTTAATGGCAAAAACCTCTTTAAGATGGTTGTGGCATAGAAGACTAGCTCATGTTGGGATGATTTAACTTAAAAAGATTTTTAAAAATGATCTAGTTGTGGGCTTGAAAGATGTGAAGTTTGAGAAAAATAGACTTTGTAGTGCTTGTCAAGCCGGCAAGCAAGTTGCTAGTTCTCATCCCTCAAAGAGTATCATGTCCACATCTAGACCATTAGAGCTCTTACATATGGATTTGTTTGGCCCGACAACCTATAAGAGCATTGGAGGTAATTCTTATTGCTTAGTTGTTGTTGATGATTATTCTAGATATATATGGGTTTTCTTCTTAGACGACAAATCCGAAACCTCAAATATTTTCAAAAGGTTTGCAAAAAGGGCTCAAAATGAATTTGATTTTATAATAAAGAAAATTTGTAGTGATAATGGTTCGAGTTCAAAAATACAAGAATTAAAGATTATTGTGATGAACTCGGAATAAAGCACTTAACTTTCCATAACCTACACTCCGGAACAAAATGGAGTTGTGGAGCGGAAAAATCGTACATTAATTGAAATGGCAAGAACAATGCTAGATGAATATGGTACTTAGATAGTTTTTGGGCGGAAGCCATCAATACCGCTTGCCATGCAACAAATAGGCTTTATTTGCACCGACTTTTGAAAAAGACTTCTTATGAGCTTCTTGTTGGAAGAAGGCCGAATATTTCTTATTTTCGAGTTTTTAGTTGCAAATGTTATATTTTGAAAAAGGGTGTTCGGCTCTCAAAATTTCAAAGTCATTGCGATGAAGGTTTCTTGCTCAGTTATTCCTCTAATAGTAAAGCTTATCGAGTTTTTAATAAAAATAAAGGTTTTGTTGAAGAAACATGTAATGTTGAATTCGATGAAATTAATGGCTCTCAAGAAGAGCAAGAAAACTTGGATGATGTAGGTGAAGAAGGCAAAAGAGAAGCTATGAAGAATATGACAATTGGAAATGTGAAGCCGGAAGTGGATAAACATGATCAACCTTCATCTACTCAAGTCGAGCCTTCAACTTCCGCAACACTGAGTCAAATTCGAACAAATGATGAAGATGACAAGAATGATGAGCAACAAATTCAACCTTTGCCTCAAAGGATTCATCATGGCCTCTCCAAAGATCATCCAATAGATCAAATATTGGGTGACGTGAGTAAGGGTGTTCAAACTCGATCCCGTGTCGCTTCTTTTTGTGAGCATTATTCATTTGTATCTTCATTTGAACCTACTCACATAGATGAAGCACTAGTTGTTCCAGATTGGGTAAATGCCATGCATGAAGAATTAAATAATTTTACTCGTAATAATGTTTGGACTTTAGTAGAAAGACCTAAAGAACATAATGTAATTGTCACAAAATGGATTTTTCAAAATAAACAAGATGAGAATGGTATTGTAGTAAGAAATAAAGCTAGATTAGTGGCGCAAGGTTTCACTCAAGTCGAAGGATTAGATTTCGGTGAAACCTTTGCACCCGTAGCTAGATTAGAGGCTATTAGAATCTTGCTTGCATTCACATCTAGCTTTGATATTAAATTGTTTCAAATGGATGTAAAGAGTGCTTTCCTAAATGGATAAATATCCGAATTGGTATTTGTAGAACAACCTCCGGGTTTTGAAAATTTCAAATATCCTAATCATGTTTACAAACTCTCTAAGGCGCTATACGGTCTTAAGCAAGCTCCTGGGGCTTGGTATGAGCGACTTAGAGATTTTCTAATATCTAAAGGTTTCAAAATTGGGAAGGTTGATACCACACTCTTTACAAAAATAATTGATGAAGATTTCTTCGTATGCCAAATTTATGTAGATGATATTATTTTTGGTTCTACTAATGAAGAGTTTTACAAGGAATTTGGTGATATGATGTCTAGGGAATTTGAGATGTTTATGATCGGAGAATTAAGCTTCTTCCTTGGACTTCAAATCAAGCAACTCAAGAATGGAACATTTGTGAGCCAAACCAAATATATCAAGGATCTTCTTAAGAGGTTTGGTATGGAGGATGCAAAGCCGATCAAAACTCCAATGGCATCAAACGGGCATCTCGACTTAAACGAGGGAGGTAAACCGGTAGACTTAAAGCTTTATAGATCTATGATCGGTAGTTTACTTTACCTCACCGCATCTAGGCCTGACATTATGTTTAGCGTTTGCATGTGTGCTCATTTTCAAGCTTCTCCCAAAGAATGTCATTTAGTTGCCGTAAAGAGAATTCTAAGATATTTGAAACATTCCTCAAACATAGGGTTATGGTATCCTAAAGGTGCAAAATTTGATTTAATTGGATATTCAGATTCGGATTATGCGGGTTGCAAAGTGGATAGAAAAAGCACCTCCGGGAGTTGCCAATTGCTAGGTAGATCCCTAGTTTCATGGTTCTCCAAGAAACAAAATTCCGTAGCTTTATCCACCGCCGAAGCCGAATATATATCCGCCGGTAGTTGTTGCGCTCAATTGTTATGGATGAGGCAAACTCTAATAGATTATGGAATAAATTTCAAAAAGGTGCCTCTTTTATGTGATAATGAAAGCGCGGTCAAAATAGCCAATAATCCTGTCCAACACTCTAGAACCAAGCATATAGATATTCGCCATCACTTCTTGAGAGATCATGTTGGCAAGGGAGATATTGAGATTAGTCATATTCGGACCGAAAACCAATTAGCGGATATACTCACTAAACCCTTAGATGAGGCTAGATTTTAAAAATTGAGAAATGAATTAAATGTCATAGATATCTCTAATGTGGCCTAAATGTATTTCTTTGGTTGGTTTTTGGATTGTATTTGATGTTTGTTCTTCTAGTTGTGTCTCACATCAAGGGGGAGTAATATGCAACTCATATATACATCTCATCCCCTAAATGTGAAAAATTGAAGATTGTGCTATAAATATCTTGAAAAGATAAAACTAGACCTTTATAAGTCAAAATTATTTGAAAATAATCTATTTTGATTTACAAAGTGCAAAGGTTTCTCAAAATCTTCATTTAAAATCTACTATTATATAAACCTTATCCTTTGAAACTTCTAATATATTATATCCATTTTATGCTTATAAAGAAATAAACTTTTTGGTTTCGAAAAGGTTGATAAAATTCAAAATCTTGATCTATATTGATCTACTTAAGGCACAACTTGAGTCTTGCCCATAGAACTAGAATGCTCATGTTTCTAGTCTCTCATGAGGTATTTCTACTCAAACAAGTCAAAAATATGATTCGTTATTTGTTTATGTTTGAGGCTTTTGCTTCGTGCTCGTCTTCTTAGTTGGAAATGCTTTAATATATACTCATACATGATATGACAATATATGAGCTTTTTCGAAACCTTATTCCTCGAAGTTCCCTGCGTTCAGCCAAAATCCCACTCTACTAGGTTGCCCAGCAGTAATGTCGCACTTGCGGTACTACTAGGGTTCAAAGCGGTAATCCGCTCGAGCCGTTGAGTGGTGGGCCCCATTCTTAAACCGCTTGCTCTCCTCCTTTCTCTCTCTTCTTCATTTCTCCTCACCCGAAACCGTCCCTCTCCTCTTTCCCGTGCGGCTCCCTCTCTCTCTTCCCCTCAAACCCTAATCCAAATCCCTCTCAAATTCTTGTGATTATTTGGGTTTCTTCCCTTGGAATTGATTCTTGTGATCTTCTCCCTCAACAGGTAACCTCCTCCTTCCTCATCTCTCCCTCATTCTCTTCTTTTGAGCATTCTAGGGTTTGTGCACAATCTTGAATCTGTAAATTTGAATTGTGGCAAAATCTCCGTGGATTAGGTGGAAATAGATGTCCTTTATCTATCTTTAATCCCTAATCTTTGTTTAAGAGAGCTTGTGCCACTATATTGTCGCAAAACCCGCTCAACCTGTGTGTTGGTCGCGCCCGAGCGGCACTACCGGCCACCAGGAGCGGTAGTACCGACTATGCGGTACTACCGGCCTCGAATCACGGTAGTGCCGGCTGTGCAGTAGCAGCACGAGTATGTTGAGCATTTGCGGGAATGTTTCATTACAACTTTTACACATTCATTTCTCTTGTGTCAAATCCCTATCTCTTAGTGCTCATGCCCTCATTTCCTTGAAACTTCTTTAGATCATGCCTCGCACAAAGTCTGCCGGTGTTGGCCCGTCTGGTGGAGGTAGAGGCACAAGAAAGACGACTAAGGGTCAAGGTGTTCCCACTCCGGACACGGATAGTGGTGACAGCGACAACTCCTTCACCGTCGCCATGCGAACCACAAGGGCTAAAGGAAAAGGACCGGCTGTCACCTCAAGTTGGAAGGCATCGAAGTGATCCCTCGCAAATCAAAGGCGATGACTATTATGCGCTCCGAGCTCAGAATCACTATCTTCAGCCTCGTTCTGCGACCAACCCAAAATTCCACTCCCTTTTCCAGCAAAAGGTGTATGATCAAATATATTTGGAGAAGGACTTTGCAAATCAGCGTTGGGTCAGTTGGAAGCACATTCGAGAGCAGCCTGAATTTGTTGGAATTTCGGAGCTATTTGGAGGAGCTGGCCTGTACAATTTCCTTGGTACAAGAACTGACTATCATGAAAAGATCATTAAACAGTTCTATGCTACCCTCTATGTTTCTGACAACTTTGAGCAAATCACCTGGATGACCGACACTACCAAATACACTGCTTCCAAGGATGATTTTGAGCATGCCTTGGGAATTTTCCATAGTCGGTATCCTAAAATCCATGATGAGCCTACTCTGACCTTGGATCAAGCTGCAGTTTTCTATGATCAATATCATATCTTCAGAATTGGAAACTCAGCTGGTCTGCAACTCCAACCAAGCATGGTAAATAAAATCATTCGTGTCACTATTCATCCGAAGAGTGGCAATTTCGATGCCGTGAGAGGCCATGCTTGGAATGTCATTGCAAAGATCATGGAGAAAGAAAATTTTGATGTTGTGGATTTCATCTTGAGGGAGATAGCTCAGTCTGCAAAAGAAAGGGGGAAGACCATTTACTTTGCTCCATATATCATGGCGCTAATCCGGAGAGTTGTCGAGTATAATGGTGCCACCCCTACTCCTCATAAGCCGTATAAGCCTCGAGTTGCTCCTCCTCAAGTGCTGCATCACATCGCCGAACAAGCCGCTCAAGCAAGAGCTCAAGCCGAGCAAGCTGCCCAAGCCCAAGCCTAAGCCCAAGCTCAAGCCGCACAAGCTGCCTCCGTGCCCGATGCCTACCTTGCTATCCTTGAAACTCTTCGTTCTGATATGATGGCCGGGTTTGCGCGACAAGAATCATATATGCAGGGCCAGTTTGCACTTGTTCTTGAGCTCCAGTACAATAATCGTCAAATGGTTGAGGAGGTCCGAGAGCACTTGGACACGCTTAGCACTTCTTTTGATCACTATCGCTCATACCATCAGTCTTACCAGCGTCGTCGTTCGGATGGCAGCAGTGTTCCCCCTTCCTATCACCCTCCTCCGCCATCCAACTGGTCTCCATGGTCTCCTCCTCCACCGCCCGGCTCTGCTCCTGGCGATGGTGAAGAGTAGACGGCATGTTGGCGATCTGTCACGTCCAGGCAAGGTGCGCAAGCTAGCAGCGTGTCATGAGAAGTTGATAACAGAGTCTGCAACAAAACGAGGCCCAAGCCCGAGTTCCTTCGATGTGCTGGAGAGGTTTAAATAGCTGTAGCTTTGGAGTGGGAAGGGAGAAAAAGAAAATACAGAATGAGTTACTTCCTTCGGGTATCTTCTTCCTCCTCCCTTGCTTCCTCTTTCTTCTTCCTCTAGAGAGCTTCATGCCCTGAGATTGTCCAACCTCACGCACCGCGAAGCCGCATAGAACGGGAAAATGTCACGTCGAGCAAGGTCGCAAGCTAGCGGCGTGTCATGAGAAGTTGATAACAGTCGCAACAAAACGAGGCCCAAGCCCGAGTTCCTTCGATGTCTTTGGAGAGGTTTAAATAGTCAGAGCTTTGGAGTGGGAAGGAGAAAAAAAAATACAGAATGAGTTACTTCCTTCGCCGGCATAGCGAGGTGTGACGGTCGGCGCTGCACAAGACCTCGGCGGCGAAGCGGCAACACCATCCTTGGCTCCTCGCGAGCGACCGGTCCGTTAGCGACAAGCGCTTCCTCCGGACGGCGCCGCTGGCAGCCACCTCGTGGACAAGATCTCAAGAGCTAGCTCAGGGTGCATTCTGATACATCCCGAACCATTCCGATCTGACTATTTGCAAGCACCGTACAAGGATGCGTCACTGCCGCCGATTGCTTCATCTAGCAAACTCTGACAAGATAGAACTGATTGCTTCATCTAGCACTGCACAAGGATGTGGACGTACACTGTTGATTGCTTCAAACGCACACAAAAGATTTCTTTGATTCTGCTAGCTTGCGCACCTTGCCTGGACGTGACACGATCCCCTTTTGGTCCTTGATGACAAAGGGGGAGAATTTGAAGAATTGAAGACAAAGACTATCCTAGTTATCTTAGTTATAATTATCTCTATTGCATTATTGTAATGAACTTGCGTTGTCCTTGACTTGTGGTTGTTTATGTCGTCATTTGCTTCTTGTTGGATTTATGTTGTGAACTCCGTCTTGAACTCGATTTTATGATCCTTTGCGCTCTTTTGTTAAATTATCTTCTCTTATGAGTTTCGCTTTACAAATGTCATGTTTATTCATTGCATAATATCATCATATGAAACTCATATACAAATGTGCAATTTGTTATTGCTTATACCTAGCACATTTGTAGGGGGAGTTATGTTCTCATTTAGCAATATTTTGATTCAAATATCTTTTGTCCTCCAAAGACAAAATATTGCTAAATAAGAATCCCGCGGTGTGAATAATCAAGCTTTTTAGTCACTCACCTAAAAATCTAAATTTACTTCAATTCGTTTTGAGGATTGTCATCAATTACCAAAAAGGGGGAGATTGAAAGCATCTAGGCCCCGTGTGTCTAATAGTTTTGGTAATTAATGACAATCACGCGAAAGGGACTAGCGCTATTTGCAGTGGTTAAGTTGAAAACAGGAAAAACTATCGTTCAAGGGACGTCGGATATTCACAAGTGCAAAAAGGATGGAGTACGCGCAAAAGAAGCTAAAGAAATGAAGGTATAAAAACTTTAGTAGTATTTTATAATCTTTTTATCGATCATGGAGTTAGAAGTGAAGATCGGATTGATAGGATAGTAGCCGTACTATCAAGAGGAACTTGATATGGGTTTTGAATCTTACATGTGCACTTAATATGGCTCAATAGTTAATCTAGACATTCATGCATTCGAGAAAAATCAAATCCTAAAAATGCCATGAGTCCGCACTATCAAGATATATTGAGCGGTAGTACGCATGTCTTGATACTCTAGGAGGTTAGTTGGCGGTAGCAATATTACAGAAAGTAATTTTATTGTATCCTTCGGATCCTCTGAGGCCGGCACTACCGCAGGCTGTGAGCGGTAGTACCGCATTCGTGGTACTACCGCACCAACAACGCCGGTAGCTTTTTAACAGAGGCAGTATCTTTTGGTCTGGCAAGGTGTGGTACTACCGCACCCCAAAGGCGGTAGTACCGGCCATGGAATTTTCGCGCGCAACGGCTACGTGTCAGAGCATTAATGGCGCCGTCTAGCCATTGGACCCCAGGTGCGGTACTACCGGCCCTTAGAGGGCGTTAGTACCGGCCATACAGATTTTGCACGATTTCTTTTATCCAACGGCTAGTTTGAGTGGTTGGGGGTTATAAATACCCCCTCACCTGTGCTAGGGACTGGTTGGTGACTCCATTGAATACTCTTGAGCCCTAGCAACACTCTCCACACTCTTGTGCATTCAATTCTTGTCTTTTGAGTTCTTGGAGAGAAAATTGAGTGCATTGAAAGCATTGCATTAGTTGAGCCATATTGTTTGCACTCTTGAGCTTCAAGCCCACGTCAAGTTTATTACTCTTGGAGGTTGCCGCCTCCTAGGCGGCTTGAGGCGATCGGGATTGGTGATCTTCTCAAAGAAGGTTGTGAGAAAGCCCAATCGGTGTGAAGGCAAGGAGCTCGCCTACCCGGAGCGGGGAAGAGCTACCGATAGTGATCGGGGAAGGCTCAAGCGAGAGGAGCCGGCTTGAAGAAATTCAAGTCACCTCAACGTGGAGTAGGGAGACCGCAAGTCTCGAGACCACGGATAAATTCACTTGTCCATCATTTGTGGTTTGCTTGGTTTTACTCTTGTGCAATCCTAGCAATTTGATTCTCTTGTGCTACTTGCTTAGCTATTGATATACTTGCGTAGGGATATCATCTTGTGATCACTAGAATTGTTAAGTATTAAATTTGCTAAAATTGTCACTAGTTCTTAGAAATCATTAAACTTGAATTTTAGTGATAGAAAATTTAGAAAAGCCTATTCACCCCCCCTCTAGGCTCATCCTCGATCTTACACAAAGGCTGGGTGGCGGCGGTGACCCCTTTCTTTGAGGTGATTGACTACGTGGCCATAGCGTGCGCGGCGAATTGGGCGGCGAGAAAGGTGGACTCCACAGCGCGCTATGGCGTGCTCGGCAGGAGGAAGAACGCGAGTGCGAGGAGAACGGCGACGCCCGAGCGCCATCTGCAGTAGCGACAAGTGGTCCGGAATGGTGGTGGCCCGGCGATGGCGCCTGCGTGCTCGAAGCCCGTGTTGCCCCTCTGGCGGTGGATAGCGAGGACGAACGAGGCGACGAGAAGAGCGAGATCGGCGGCGCGAGGCGCCCATCTGCGGGCATGGCGAGAGAAAGAGGAACGCGAGCTGGTAATATAAATTACAAAAAGGGATAAAAATGATTGATTGATTTTTGAGATTGGTAATATATATTGCTACGTAGAATATATTTGGTTTTAATTCATACCGGAGAAGAAACCATAAAAACTTTTGTAATTGGGAGAAATAGATGTTTGATCTTGTAGAACAATTTTCTTTTATTGCTTGACCTTTATGTTTTATTACCAATTTTATTTTTCGTAACAACGCACGGGCATTGATCTAGTGTTATACTATAGTACACTATGTCACACGGCTGATCAGCTAGTTACTAAAAAAACAAACATATATTCCACCTCATCATTTTTTCTCGCACTCGAGAAGCGTATGGCTATTGTACATTTTCTCATGTGAGCTTTCTCGGGCACAAGGTTAAAAACCAAATCATTATGAAATGAAGTCGTCCACACTTCATCAATAATAATACAGAAGAACAATAGTCACAAATAAGAA